>QFDD01007267.1:0-12093 GCA_006871305.1 Vachellia collinsii
GCCCATTTCAGCCCCACGCTTGCAAAAGCCACAGAAAACGCTGCGTTTCGATCTATATCACTGTACTTCTGCATCATACTCAATGAAAGTGCCATCAAACAGTAAACCACAGTGATCAAACACATGGATCCAAGTAACCCTATTGGTATATCCCTTGACGGCTTCTTCGTCTCCTCAGCCATAGTCGCAACATTCTCAAAACCAGTATATCCAAAATAAACTACAGCCGCCGCTTTGAAAACGCCTCCAATCCCATAAGGCAAGAAACTAGGTGACGACGACAAGTTTGAGGTATTTGCATGAGAGAAACCTAGCACTATGACGAAGACGATGACGAAAGTGTTGATTCCTGATGCTATCCAGTTGAGGTACGAGGTTTTCCTGGTGCTGATCATGGCGATTGTGGATAAAATGGCTAACACCAAAACGGCTATGGGGTCTAATAGGTTGCAGCCAGGTTTGAGATTTGTTTTGATGCGAAGTGAGTTAGAGGGTCGATTCAACAGCGTTGTGAAATAAGAGGTCCATCCTCTGGCTACTGCTGCACTTCCTATGATGCTTTCAAGCAGAATGTTTCCTGCTGCTATGAATGCTGCAAAATCTCCAAGTTCCACTCTCAGATATGCAAATGATCCGCCTGCAAATAAGAACAAGGATTTGAGTAATTTATTTATTTGGAATTTAAGCCTCTGAAGTGTGTTCTTTTTTGAATTCGAATGGCCCAGGGATTGCTTGTGGAGCACTTGGATCAAACCCAAAGCATGAAAGATGACATCAAAGAGCACATTCTGTGTCATCATTGGTCTTCGATTCTAGCTCTGTTATAATATCATTTATCGTGTCCCAACAACTTCTATATTTTCTTTTGTTTGTTCTGATTCTTACTAAATGAGTGACATTTTTGAAATTACGTGGGATGAAATGGTGTAATTTTAAAATTTTTTTTGACTTTTTAAACAAAAAAAAATTGGAGGAAATGGTGACTCTATCGAATATTGTATTTCATTAACGGGAAAAACTGCACAAAATTTGCAGAGTGTACGTACTTTTTATATATAAATGGTACTTCTAAAAAGATTGTAAAATTTTTTAAAATTGTGCCTTTAATGATAAAATATCAAAATGTTAGTTATTTTATTATGATTTTATCTAGCGTCTAATAATCAAAAGGAAAAAAACCAATTGAGAGGTTGGAGAATTACTAGCCCTGGATGCCATGGAAAGTATTATTAGAGGATGCAATGCAAACACAATAATTTAAGGATTAAATTATTTGATTAAATTTAGAAGAATAAGGCACCTGCAACGGGGATTTCTACAGCGAACTCAGTGTAGCAGAAAACAGAGAGCATGGCCGAGAAGCCGGAGGCGACGTAGGACAACACAATGGCCGGTCCGGCGTGGTCACGAGCTTCTTGACCGGTGAGGACGAAGATTCCGGCCCCGACGGCGGAGCCGAGACCGAACCAGATGAGGTCCCACCAGCTGAGGCAGCGTTTCATGTCGTTCTCGCTCTCCTTTCTGATCTCATCGGTCTCGGTAGCGTCGTCGGATCTGCTCGTCAGACGATCCTTGAATCTCAACAACGTCTGAGATAGTGCCGTTCGGTAGGTTCTCCAACTCTGGAAGGATTCTTCTGGTAAGAAATCCTGCTTGCTCCATCTTCTCCAGTAGCTTCTCTGCGAAGGAGCAGGGTCTTCCATGGAAGCTACAGTGCAAGTTCTTCGTGAAGATGACGAGTGGAGTAGGATGTAGATAAGTGGAATGTAAAAGCTCTCTTAAAAATAATAATATATTAGATTCATTATTATTTCATACACTTTCACCGTAATTCTGTAAAATTTTAGAAGGGAGATAAGTGGGGCATTTACTTCTCATCACTTTATTAAGTTGAATTTAGTTTTACCCAAAAAAAAAAAAACAATGAGTTTAATTTTGAAGGGCGATAACTTAAGCCATTGAGCATGATTATTGCTCGATTTTATAGCAAAAAGACTTTATATAAAGAAAAACATAAAGGCCTTTAATAGAATTATCTTTGAAAAGAATTTTGAATATAAATTAGATGATTTGATTTATGTTTAGATAGTAAATAAGGAAAGTGATTTTTTGTGTGGAAAAAACTTGTTTGAATAAATATTTAAAAAGTAACCTTTAATAAAAATTTATTAAAACTGACATGAATCTCATTATATATATTATTTAATATATTGTGATAATTTCAGGTAAAATGAAATGATGAAAAAAAATTAGACTTAGAGAAAATTTTTTGAAAAACAAATATGGAAAATTTATCGGATAGATTTGAAAATAAAAGTTGATAAAAAATTAGATAGAATTGATCATATATTCAGATGATAGGCAAAATAATTAAAAAAAGGGGAGAATTGAGAAAAGTCTCAATTGAAGAATTAATTGTAAAATGAAACATTCTGCATATGTGTAATTGAACTTTTACAATATGTAACTAAACTTCTATATTATGTGCAACTGAACTTTCATATATACAATTGAACTTTCACGTATACAATTAAACATGTTTCATTCTCTAATTAATTCTCAATAGTAAATTTTACCCCAATATTCCCTTGGGGAAAACAAAGGATTAATTATATGAAGAATGGAAAAAGGGTCGTACTCGGATTTTGCCCCAATTTCTCCAATCACATGAGTACTGTGGGACCCATGACTTATTTTGCGTGTCTTCCCACGCTGTGGTGTACCGTGACCCAGAATCAAGAAAAACTAGCATGTTTGTTAATCAATTCTGAAAATCAATTTTACATAAATCGAGATAAAACACTCTCATAAACTTACCTCGGATTGTGTGAAATCACTTTTCAAATCAAGGTTTTATTATTTCCCAAATAAGCTATCATAACTTGATCTCTGAGATATAAGGTATGTTTGAGAATAGATTTTAAAAGTGATTTTACGCAATCTGAAATAAGTATGTGAAAGAAGTTTTATCTCGATGTGCATAAAAATATTTTTTTAGGGGTTGCTAAACAAGCTGATAGTAACTTTATCTTTAACATCTTTAACGTGATGTCAAACGTGTGTTTTTTTAACTTAACGTGACTTTTGCAGTTTAGAAGTCATTTTAAGTCTTTGCAACGTTATGTTAAACACACCCAAAATATATACTTTTTTTATTTTTAAAAATAAATTATGGTTTTTTTACAAAACATTTCAATGAAAATTAATTATCAAACAAGTTTTTTTTAAAAAAATAACAATATAAAATAGAAAACTAAACAAGGCTTATCTTAAAGGAGAATCCATGTTAAATCTATTTGAATTACTAAAATGTAGATTTAGATGTTGGATTTAAACAAAATACCTCTTATAGTTACATAATGATGGATAGTGATGGTAAAAGAAGATTGAATTTAATACAACATTGTATTTAGGCAAAGTAGCACCCATAACCTTAATATTATTTCTAAGATGCATCTAGTATTCTAATCTTTTTTTGTATAGAATTTTGTCCCTTATATTTTAAATTTTGTGTAATTTTATCCTTGTAGACAATTTTTTTTAGGAAAAATCAATATTTTAGTTCCTCAACTATAACTTGGTGCGACTCAATCTCTGTATTTTAATTCTCATGTAACCCCCTGCTCTTTTAATTTCCTTCAATTTTTCTTTTTAACTATTATGGGTATTTTGATATTTTAACAATATTAAAAAATCTAACCTTATTAGCCATTTTGTTAAAATGGAAGCTTGAATTTGGATGTTGGTATTTCCAATGGATGTAATTTGGATTCTCCCTATCGTATTTCTCATCCGTTGTGTTATTCCTCTCAATTTCTATTCATACTCTCCTTTGTTAAAATTTAAAAAGACCTCCTCATACAATGATTTTACACCTAAGAAAGGAGAGCCTTTGAGTTTGACAGCATGTGGGGATAGAAAGCGTTTACTTTGTATTCAAATTTCTGCCGTTATTAAAAAAATTTTAAAAAAAAATATAAAACATACCCATCATGATTCATATTGTAGATAGGGGAAAAAATGTTCTTGAGAATAATCCCGCAAATACTAAACTTTTCATCATTTTTAATATCAGTAAGAATGAACATGATAATCCAAGAATACACTATCTTCCATGGCTTTCACTAGATCAATGGTTAGAGTTGTTGGATTGAGCTTACAAATATGCCCATCTCCCATATCCAGTATGACGCCACCATTCTTCCTCGCTCCTAATATATGAATAGGATATATCTCTCCTCTTGTTGAAAAGATTTGTGTCCATGACTCATACTTCCCACATTGCTTCATAATAAATCCACACACAAAAAACATCATGTGTTCTTCATCATCATCATGTGCACAGTTCTGTACGACAAGAAGCGAGTGCCTTGTCGGCAAAATAAAATTCACACCTTTCAACCCAACAGGTTCGATCGGGAAACGATATTTGCCCAAACACTTCGTAGGTTAGATCAAAGGTTAGTATAAAATCATAATCTTCGTAATCTCATTCTATGAGACTGGCATTCCAATGAAGCACACCTTTGAAAACTATATGTGGATTGCAGAAAGCACTGATGTAACATGCAGGAAAACTACATGGAAGACGTTTCCATGACCATGTGACATATGAGAAAACTCTAAACCCAATCGATCAAGTTAACGCTAAATTTTATGTTTAGATCTTTTTAAAATCATATAAATTAACAATTTTAGATATAATGAATTTATAAAAACTAAAATCATCAATTTCAAATTTCAGAGAGCAAAACTTAAATCAAGGTAAATTATAGAAATAAATGCACGCTTAACCTAAAAAAAATCGCGACAAACAGACATTAATGTTTTATTAATTTTTAGTATTACAAATAAATTGAATAATAGGTAGATTTCCCTTGGGCATGTAATTTTCTTGCGAGGCCGCAATGTCACAATACACACTCAATTTTCTTCCACAGTTGAATGTTTCTGGAGGCTCGGCAAACCATTTACTCAAGCAAGTCCTTCTTGATCGATGCCCAAATGCTTATTCCTTCTCCCAAATCTTCTCAGAAACTCAATGCTGAGAGGTCTCAACCTGTGCGCCATTTCTCGTATTCATTCGCTTCAGAGTTGCCCCTCACCACCTCCTCATAATGGTGGTGCCGATGAAGTTGAGCCTTCGGTTCCGGTGGAAATCTTTAAATCAGGTACCCAATCGGGTTCTTACAAGTTGGGCGATTCGACTTTCTATTCACTCATTGAAAGTTATGCGATTTCCTGCGATTTTAGGTCGTTGGACAGGGTATTGGATCAAATGAAGCGCGAAAGGAGAGTCTTTGTCGAGAGGAACTTCATTGTTATGTTCAAAGCTTATGGGAAAGCGCATTTACCTGAAATGGCGCTGGGGCTGTTTCATAGAATGGGGAATGAATTTCGATGTAGGCAAACTATAAAGTCATTCAATTGTGTTCTTAATGTCATTATTCAAGAGGGCCTGTTTACTCGTGCCTTGGAGTTTTATTCTGATGTAATTGCAACCAAGAGTCTGAATATACATCCAAATGTACTCACTTTCAACTTAGCTATCAAAGCCCTATGTAAGCTGGGTTCAGTTGACAAGGCTATCGAAATGTTCAGAGAAATGCCACTCAAGAATTGCGCACCTGATACATATACATACTGTACATTAATGGATGGGTTGTGCAAGGAGAGTAGAATTGATGATGCCATTTCTCTACTGGATGAGATGCAAATTGAAGGTTGTTTCCCAAACCCCATCACATTTAACGTGTTGATTAATGCATTGTGCAAGAAGGGTGACTTAGTACGTGCAGCCAAGCTTGTTGATAACATGTGTCTTAAAGGCTGTGTACCAAATGAAGCCACGTATAATGTCCTTGTTCATGGATTGTGTATCAAAGGTAAGTTGAACAAGGCAGTTAGTCTAATGCGTCAAATGGTATCAAATAAATGCGTGCCTAATGATATTACTTATGGAACGCTCATTAATGGGCTTGTTAAGCAAGGAAGATCTGTGGATGGGGTTCATGTATTATCCTCAATGCAAGAAAGAGGTCATGTTGGGAATGAGCATATTTACTCATCTCTTATTAGTGGGCTGTTCAAGGAGGGAAAATCTGATCTTGCAATGCAACTGTGGAGAGAAATGGAAGAAAAAGGGTGTCAACCAAACACAGTTGTGTTTAGTGCTTTAATAGATGGTCTTTGCCGAGAAGGGAAGCCAGATGATGCAAGGGAGGTTTTGTTTGAGATGAAGAGTAAAGGATATGCACCCAATTCTTTTACTTATAGCTCGCTAATGAAGGGTTACTTTGAAAAAGGTGAAAGTCATAAAGCTATTCTTGTGTGGAAAGAGATGGAAGATAATAATTTTAATCATAATGTGGTCTGTTACAGCATACTATTTGATGGCTTGTGCAAGCAGGGGAAGCTTATGGAGGCCTTAATGGTGTGGAAGCAGGCGCTGAGCAGAGGAATTAAATTAGATGTTGTGGCTTACAGTTCAATGATTCATGGCTTTTGCAGAGCTCACTCAGTAGAGCAAGGCATGAAACTTTTCCAACAGATGCTTTGTCAAGAATCTGAATCACAACCAGATGTGATTACATATAACATTCTTTTGGATGCTTTGTGCATGCAGGATAGCATCTCCAGTGCTATTAGTCTTTTAAATATTATGCTAGATCGGGGTTGTGACCCTGACTTAATTACATGCAATATTTTCTTGAGAACACTAAGAGAGAAAGTAAATCCTCCTCAAGATGGGAGAGAGTTTCTAGATGAGCTCATAGTCCGGTTGGTTAGGCAACATAGAATAAAAGGTGCTTCCAACATTATAGAATTGATGCTGCGTAAGTATTTGCTTCCAAAGGTTTCTACTTGGGCCATAGTTGTGCAAGAGCTCTGCAAACCTAAGAACACTCGAAAAGCTATTAACGAATGTTGGAGCAGGCTGTATTGCTGACTTTTTTAGAGCCTTGTTTTCCAACTCTCTTGAAGCTTAGAGACTCCAAATACAGTAATTTGTCAAGGTCATTACTCTGTAAGTTCTCCAACTCTTCAAAAGGGAGATATACAAATTTTGCTAATAATATGCACCTATCGGTTGACTTTCACGTTGGACAGCTTGAAAAGAATAGCCTTTTGTCAGATAAACTCATGCACATTTAGCGCTTGCAAAGGCTAGTAACTGACGGCAATTGTTCAGAAATAATAAATGGACTCTCAGGTATCAAATGTGTACTTTCTTATAAGGTGAGAGTGAATTATGGAGCACGTACTTTGGTCAAAAAAGAAAGTTGGTAAAAAAAAACAAGAATCATGGACCACGCACAATTGACATTCCTTATTTCTGGTTTATCTGTGACCCTGATTTGTTTTCTAGCTCTATAATTTTCTGCGCTTGTCTGTCAGATTTTGTTAATGTATTTCCGTTGCTTGAAGATGCCTTCAGTGAAAGCCTGATCTGCAATTGTTCGAGAGCCCATTGATCACTTGATCTGAATCTTAATGATCCCTTAGAAAGAAGTGGATCAGAGTGTAAGACAATCCTCAGACCAGAGAGAACAGCTGGGGTGGGTGAGGCATTTACTCATGAAGCTTTAAATCAACTCTCCTTCCCATCATGGATTTCAATTAGGACGCAGGACCTAGGTATATTTAGGTCTTTTAATATCATGTTTATGTTGATATCTTGGCATCTGAATGATTTTTTTTTTTTTTTTTAAAGTAGGCAACTTAGTACTGAGATCGTTAAAAAAATGTCAAGCTTTTATTGGAAAGTTGAATAACGAAGATGTTACTGATTGTGCAGGTCTATTTCAAGAAGATTATGGTCTCTGGAAGCATTATTCAATTGGAGATGGAAAATTCATTGAAATTGGAGGGTCCAATTCGTGCATGTCATGTCTCTTCAAACGAAACAGCTGCAAGGTTCATGTAGAATCTGCATCTGCCCGGTTTTATGAAGCCCAAGACATGGTGTGTTTGAATAATGAAAATAAGAGAACAAAGGTACTTGGGAGAAGAGTACTACCATACTTGGAAAATCAGTTTATCCTATGACAGAGCCAAATCCAGGTAATCTATTTGTAAGTATCTTGGCATTGACCTTGTAGGATTCAGATATACTAATTGGGAAGCTATTTGTTGTAATCTAAAAGTGAGAGTGTGGAGAGTACCATTAAGTACAGTTTAATTTCTGTTTGCTGATATACAAAACAGGATATGCTTGTTACATCATGGGAACTTATTGATTGATCTTAGGGCAAACAAGCTGAAGTTTGATATCCCATGTTTAGATTGTGCCCATGTAATTGTGAAGAAATGTGACAAGAATTAACAAATGCAATGTGATTGATTTAGTTCTCGCAATATTTTGAACAAAACTAAGAGTCTCTACCAGCAAGAATTAAATTCCTTCAGTTGAAATTTTTTTCCCTTCATCTAATTTTTATTTTTATTTTAAAAGAAACAAAAACATGTTTCTAACTATAACTTCTTTTTTTAAAAAAAATAAACAGCTTGAAGATTTTAAAAAAATGGCAACTTAGAATTTACATTTGAAAGTTAAGATGAAAATTCCGTTTATATCTAAATTCCTCTGTCCATCAGTGGTTTATCTTTTCAAATGAAGATAAATTTCTTTTTAAAATACTACCAGCCACATGGCCCTATCGTGATGGATCAATGTAAAAACTCAAGATTTCGAGGAATTGTGAATCATTATGAAAATTTAGATAAAAGACACATAATGTGCTGTCAATGCAGTCTTAGCAGTAGTAGTTTTATCAGTAATGTAATTCCACATTGGAAGTTTGGAACAGATCGCACCAAGAACATTTCATAGGAAGTGATGAAAGAGAAAGAAGGATTCCATCTCTCCCTCGCACTTATGTTTGCTTCCACTTACAAAAAGGCACTTTTTTGTGTTTTGACCAGACAAAATCCCTCATATGTTTACCTCATATAATGTAAAATCACTTGAAATAAGTGAAATTAGACTCCTAAAAAGATCAAGCACAAGTCTACACAGTTCAAGCAGCTGCTTCGTCAACAGATGAGACCTTTTGGAGGACCAAAACAGGATCTCCCACTTGAAGTGTTCTCTCATTTCCTGCTTTATAATAATCTTTCCACACCATATTCTGCCCAAGGTAGACCTGCGTAAACGCTTCACACATGTTATTCGATTCATTCGTCCAAAAGATCAATTGATTCCAAGCTCAATTACTGCATTTCTCATCTTATTCTGCTGTTTTCGATTTGGCCTTAGGACTTTATCTAACCTATGCCTCCTCAGAGTTTCGGTTGGTTCATTTCCTGCAATCCCAGTCTCTTGATCAATCGTAGGTACCTAAATATCACAAACAAAAATAAGTCTAAACATCTTATCAATAGTTTTCCGAGAAGAATTACAATCTAAACTATGAAATAGATAGGAAGACAAATTAACCATAGAATAAGATTATAACAGAAAATCCCATGACCTCAAACACTATATGTTACAAAATATAATGGAAGCTAAACTTGTCAGCAGAAATCATGCGATACATGTTCCCAATGAATCGTATTGACTACATGATCATTAGAAAATAACAGTCCCCTCCTTCACCTTGCAACGAGAGCACAGCTTCACACCCTGAAATGAAAATTTGCCTATCTTGATCTCTGTCCATAAGTCCTCAGAAAATGGTTCACAACCTTCAACAAGGATACTGCATCATGCAATAGTCAAGTATAGATAATCAGATTTAGAAGTCCATTTCGATGTAAACCCACTACACTACGATCTAAAATAGTAGCTAAAGTTGCAAAAAGAGAAATTTTACAATACTAAGAGATGACCAAGATGCAAGAATGGAGTAATACTTAGGCCTAAAGCGATTGACAGGTATGGGCTCCTTAAGAAGCTTGTTGAATGCATCCATTGACCCCTAAAATGGATTGTAGTAAATATAGAGCAAAGAACATACAACAACATGCCTTATCCAACCTGCTAGTTTTGCTCTGATATCACTTTCTCAACTCGACTAACCTGAGATAATAATAAGAATGGGAAGCCATCAGAAAACATGGTAGTGTGCCCGTTGGCATAATTAGGATCCACAGCTCTAGCTTCTGACTCTGCATTAGGCAACAACACAAACAAAATGTTCATGATAATCACTAAGGCTTTTAATATTACATAGAAGGTAAAACACTATACAGTCTTTGTAGTTGACAATTTGCGTTGGTGTTTTCAATATCCAATTCATTATTTTGCATGTTTAAAAGCCCACCAGTATTGAAGCGGACTATTCGACTGGGTTTTCCTAGGTAATCTGAGAACCATTTTGATGCTTCAGCTCCCTCATCCAAGACCATTCCCATACTGAGACACCATCTGCTACTCCATGTGGTCTACTCAGAGAAATCTTGAGAGCTTCCATTCCAGGTGCTTTTAACACTGTGACACCAAGAGAGTGACACCTTATGTTCACACAAGAAGAAGAAGAAGAGGTGACATTAAATTACACACTCAAGCAAAAGACCGCTAGCCATATAACACTTGCAATTCTTTACCAGTGACATTAAATTACACACTTAAGCAAAAGAACAATAACCATATAACGCTTGCAATTCTTTGCGAGTATGCATTAGTCCAATGAAAATTGGATTAGATAGGATTATACATTTGTATTTCTAAAATTTATAGAATAAATAATATTTGTTGTCCATTAGTTAACTTTATAATTGGTGACATGAATGGAGTTAGCCTGAGAGGGACGGAGGAAGAAGATTCTTCCTGGTTATTGTAAGTTGCAGCATCCAGTAATTGATCCGGCCATGTAACTAAAAAAAAGCTCTTATGCTGTCGGTTAAAAAAGCATATTATGGATTAATGAAACTTTATGGAAAATAAATGCAATTTTAAAGAAAACTAATATGAAGACAGTGCCAGAATTTACTCATATATGAGTTCTTTGTAGGTTCCCATCTTTCAACAAATGCCTCACTTGGCAGTTCTACCGCCACTAAAGCAAGCTTTGGTTCAACTCTTTGAGTGTATGCCCTCCCATTCGAGTTCACCACCAACCATTGTCGATCCCATCGAAATCCTGTCAATTGGATGCACACGGCAAAAGGATTGAATTCATTATGTCTAGTACTTGATAACTTCCGTTTGCTTCGTATGCAATGTGTTTCATGGTATTTAACTTCTCATCCTTGACAGGTTTATGAACAGTTTTGATGAATCATCTAATAAAGAAATCGAAAGATGAGATGATAACGCTGCGAACCAGTGGAGGGTACATCACCGTCATCAATTCAATGTATTTTTAAGAAAATGTGGAAAACTCAGAAGCTTCATGCTCTGAAATCTGATATTATTCAAATCAAACAGCGTTACACAAATAGGGAACAAGACAGTGAGAAAATGAACGCCAACCATGCCATCATGAGGGGTCCAAGAAACTAAAAAGCGATTACAAATACTGAATTTGAAGTTTACGGCGAAACAAAGCTTAAAGCACAACATCAAACATGAAGCATTCAACAGACAAAATAGAGAGAAAGGGGAGCTTAATTTCTGACTTTTTTCCCCAACGGCTTACCAGTAGGCGTCAGGGGTGCTTGAGGAACTGAAATCCCACGGCATGACTTGATTGGGTATATGAAAATGGACGACACGTTGACGGTCGCCTCCATCCTCACACCCTCACTGTCTCCTCCTGCAGTGATACAACACAACAGTAGAGGGTAGCCATTACTTTCTAAAAGACATTAGTTGAAAATATTACTTAGAAGGTGACTTACATTTATCACATACCTTAATTTTGCATGGTGAGAAAATTAAAAAAAGAATAATCCTTTTGATAATTTGATCTGTCCAAGGGTGTACTCCATGTAGGCATGGACTTTTTAATCCAGAAATTCCATTAACGCCTGACAGACAGTCCCAGGTCCACATCAGCATTTTTGGTCCACAGTGTTTTATTCTTTTTTTTTTTTTTATGAATTCTTTTTAAAAACTTTGGATTTACCTTCTCTTGCTTTCTTCTTCGCGGCCTCCTTCGGTGAACCTATCGGAAAGATGTTCTCTCTCTCCGGACAGATACATGTAAT
>QFDD01007268.1:0-10742 GCA_006871305.1 Vachellia collinsii
TTTTTTTTTTTTTGGACAAAGAGGATATATTCATTAGCATACTTGAAAGAGTCAGAGTTTACATGCTAACCGACACCTAATCTATCCTGAGAGTAGCTATTAACAAAGAAATCAGCCTGTAAGATCCTAACCCAAGGGATTGGGGGAGAAATAGTTCATCCCCCACAAAACAACCCCTTTCTAGCTTCCTTGGCTAGCCAATCTGCTGCCAAATTACACGATCTATGAACAAAATTCAAAAATAAGTCATGATTTCCATCAAAAGTAGTTGCAAGTTCATCCACCAAAATTCTTGCATTCCAGTCAGGGCAAATAATATTCCTTTTTACAGCATCCACCAGCGCTTTACAGTCTGTCTCCACATGAATCTTTCCCAAATCTTTTCCAATGACGCTACATACAGCCTCACGAAGAGCAAGTGCTTCACAGTGGAACGATGATCTAGCTTTAAGGCTCTTTGCACACATATTAGCCACTCCACCTGCATCATTACGCAACACAAAGCCAATTCCACTAATCATATTAGAGTTTATAAAAGAGCCATCAACATTCATTTTTAGATCACCCTTAGGTGGTAACTCCCATTTTGCATTGTCAGCTACCAGACTAGATTCCTCTTCTTCAGTTTCATGCCAACCTTTAGCTGTCCAATAATATTGTACAGCTCTGTTAGCCAAACTGAGCACCCAAGAGGCATCAGGCTTTTGCTGTTCATATAATTCACTGCACCTACTCTTCCAAATAAACCAAAGCACATAAGCAACAAAAGATTGGTTATGTTCATCATGTTTGAGTTGGTTAATTATCAACATGAACCAATCCCTAAAATTAATAGAATTTGAATCTGTCACAGTGATGCTTAGCGGACTAGCATACCACACCCTTTTAACCCAATCACACTGCAGCAACATATGAGTCATAGATTCAGAGCACTTGCAACATCTCATGCACACTGGGATGGGTGTAAAGTGTAAGTTGGGTTAATAGGCAAATTTTCTGTAGGATGCAATAAAGACACTTGAGTATTGATTGCACTTCCAATGCTCAAATCAAGATAACAAAAACTTTTACAAAGTGATAATTTAGAATTATTTATGTGTGCACTAAAAAAAAAAGGCAATAAATATGATTTTTTTTTTGTGTGTAAAAATTGTGTTTACAAATGGAGAGATTGGGAGTATATTTATAGTGTATGGAGAGATGCCTTGAAGTGATACATTTTAAAGCAATACATCTTCAATTAAAAGTCACAATTATACCACTTCAATAAAAAGTTATAATTATATGTTAGATTCATGAATCTCATTGGTTGGTTTATGAATGAACATAATTAAATAATTAATAATGATTTAAAATGACTTTTTCATGAAGAGTTACATATTTATGTTATATAAGAATACATGATTTTAGAATTATAATTCTCTACATAACCCTTCAAATAAACTCATTATTTTACAAAGATATAATCTTTAAAAAATCATATCTCTTTATTTTATAAATATTTCAAGATATTCAAGTGCATAAAAGTTTCTTGTTCAACCCCCTACACCAAACATGAGTTACAATAGAGCCGGTGGGCCCGCCAACCCATGGCGGGTTGGGTTCAGAAAATCCCAACCTATATGTAAGCGGGTGTTTTGAGCCTGGCCCGCGGCGGACTCAACCCGCGGGTTAGCCCGCCAACCCTTTTTTTTACTTTTTTAAAAATTAAAATTGCTTTATAAAAGATATGTGGATAACATCTAATCATAATGTAAACCTAATTAATATTGTATGTATATTGATCATTTGATTAGTTTATATTTAATTTAAATCCAATCTTATAAAGTGCATTATATATCTTTAAGTTGTATTATATAAACTTTGAATTAGATTTTTTATGTTCAAGTTATGATGTATTTTTATTAATTAAATTTATGAAAAAAAATTATTTGAGGTATTAAAACAAATAAAAAAGATATTTTAAACGTAAGCTAAAAAATATTATGAATAAGAAAAATATAAAAAAAAATTAAAAATTAAAAATTAAAAAAAAGTGGCTGGCTTTTTCCAATCCATATGTAGACGAATCTTTTGAGCCCATCCCGCAGTAACGAAGCATCAACTTTTTAAAGCATCAACCCATAGTTACGGAACCCAAGAATTGCTAGAAGCAATAACGAAGACTTCATTATCAGACCTGGATGAAAAAATTTGAATAGAAACGCTAATTCAACTTTTTAAATTCCTTGCTATCTGTCTTATTTATAATACTCCGTAAAGGATACAAAGTCAAGGATCACCATGTTTAGGTTGCCCGTGAGAAAACCGCTTCGAGCTGCCCTATACTGTTCTGTATAGATCGCCCTTCGCCGCAACATCATGATGAAAAAGAATTTGAATCCAATTTTGAATGAATAATATCTACAATTATCACACTACTTGGATGCTAACATCACCATCAACAACACATACTACATTCTGAAACGTTACTCCTTTTTTCTGAAGCATCATCGTTTTTAATTCCTAGTCCCTCATTAACGGCAGAGATTCCTCCGACATTATGGTCAGCAACGAATACTTGACCTTCAATGAGATTCTGCCATCCTCCACGCAGAGCTTTGCTCCGGTGACCACCCAATACCCCGGTACATGCTCCGGCCCCCTCACCATCTCTTTCGTGTCCACCAGGTTCAGCATCTTCTGAGCCCTGGTCGGCACCGGCGGTCCTTCCTCATACACCGCCGAGTTTATATTCACCTTCGCTGACTTCTCCGGCGTGTTCTGCAACAACTCCTTGCTCAACCTCGAGCTCATTAACGCCGAGAAAAACCCCGATTTTCTAGACTCTGTTGAAGCTCCATCCCACTCTGATCGGCGAATTCTAGCCGATGCCACAGAGGAGAACCCAAGTCTCAGGAAGAGAACCTTTTTCATACCAACAAGCTTCACCTCGAACCATGCCTTAGTAACTATACCAATGGACTCGTCTAGCCGGGAGGCGTCGTACTGTACTGGTGCTGTACAAACGTGAGAGAACATGGTCCATTTCACAGGTTCATAGTACCCTTTGTCTACTGGTTCATCCGTAGGATAATAGCTATGGTCGTACGAGATATCGAGGATGCTAGGAATATCTGAGAGATGCTGAAGATGAATAGCTAGGTGGTCGTTTTTTCTACCTTCTAAGTACAAGCGAATGCCAGTAACAGGCCTATTTCCAGTGTCAACCTGCAGAATTGTAAATAACTGAATTAATGGTGATCGACCTCACATCTTTCTAACTACCAGGCATTTGGCATCATAAGTTTGGCATCCTAATATAAAAGACAGTAACAGGTTACCTTGGCGGTATTAACAAAAAGCTTGGGTCCCATGAGAGTGAACTGAAGAGATGGAGAATTATTCCTTCTCTGTATGTGACCAAATCCGAGAGGAAGATCGCTATACATGGGAGCCCAAAGCCGAGGTAACTGGAATTCCAGAAACTGATGAAGCTCTTCTATTGGAGGCTTATCTGCAAAATTCACACATTACTTATAGGACCATCCTGCACTGTGTGCGTGTGTGTATAGAGAGAGACCAAAAAGTTTGTATCATCACAGGGATTAGTTAGTGAACTCACATCTAAGGTATAAGTTCACGGCATGGCTCAGAAAAATACTGCCAGGAACAGAACTACTTAGAAGGGAAGTAATAGGCACAAATGACATTGATATGACATCAGGAGACTGTGATATGGTTGAGAGCCACTCGTTGAAAGATTGGCCAGCATCAATGCCTCCCCTTCGAACTGTAATGCTTTGGATTTCCTGCACACATCATAGGAATTTGTTTAGTCAAGTCCCAGTAGTCCAAGGTTGATTTAGTATCGGCATATTGGTCTGTTAATGAAATTGAAAAAAGTCACTAACCTCGTTCTTGGAGTGGCTTTTAACAATGGGTCTACCGTTAAAAGGAAGAGATTTGCGAAACCCCCATGACCTAGCATGATCGTCCTGCATATATAAAGAGGGAAAAGGCAAAATGAAACATTTAGTCAAAAAAAAAAATGCAAGAGATGATGATGAAGTGTCCTATTTTTAGAAATTGAACAGTGTGTAATGAATTTGTACTACGTACCTTGAGTTTTCCTGATATTTCGGCCACATTATTGACATTTAGAGTTTGGTTTGAATCGCCAGAAAACCTCTCATCAGCTAATTGCTTTAACAATTTCTGCACTTCATAGGGCTCAAGATCTGACTTTTTTGACTGCTTGATATGAATCACATCCTTACCTCCCATCTTCACCCCAACAACAACATGAGTCCCATAATTGGCAATAAACCTGAAGAATGCTCATCCAGAATTAATAATTGAATCTCCAGCATAATCATAACATTAATTGAACAGCAAGAACAAGGAGGCTTACTCAGCAAGAGCAGAGGGGTTCCATGAAGAAGGCACTGCTCTTGTCAAATCTTCGGAGAGAGTAATATTGGATCTGCTTAGCTCAATGTTGTACAGTGTTATGAACCAACCATCTAGAGCCAGGCTTTTGTTAGAAGCTGCGTCCTTTGGCCAGCCCTTTCTCATATCAAACATCACATTGAATTGTCCAGACGGAACCTTCCCCGATAAGCCCAGCTCTTTATTGAATAGCTCCGACATCTGCAGATATCACAAATTCATATTAATTGAACAGCACTAATAACTTATCCAAATAAGGAAAACTATGTATACCGCCAAGAGGGAGCTAGGTAGCTACAGCGAAGCCACTTAAGCAGACATAATCATTAGCAAGAGATGAAAAAGTTAACAATCACCTGATTAAACCTCAGCTCATCGGATCGAAACCTGGTGCGCTCTCCTTTGTCGCACCTGATGGAAGTTGGCACGTTAGGGACGACAACCCTACCAGGGAAAACAAGGTCCCTTGTCTGGCTGGAATCGAAGGCGATCAAACTAGAGCCAGAAGGACCCTTCTTGCAAGGCGAGAATCTTATATCTTTGCATATATCAAAACCAAGACCAATAACAGAGACGGCTGTTTCCGCTGCCAAGTGAGGCTCTAATCCGGCATTATTACAAGCGAAACCCATTATTAGCTTTTAGGTTAGGCGTTGTTCTACTGAGGTTTCTGGATTTGTGGCCACAGCAATATTAAGAAGGAGGAAGGAGGTTTGGGGGGTGGGGGGAACCCATTGGAGAAGTCTTCGCTCTTTGGAATTCCACAGTTGGAGGTTTCAAAGGTCTACGCGGGGGAGCTCTTTTTTTTAAAAAAAAAAATAGATTTTACATTGTAGCTTTTGCGGGAGTGAAAGTGACCGGGAACTCTTTTAATAAAGGTTGGACCTTTGACGAAGGCGAGGGCTGACACAGCTGGGTGGAGACATAGAGGTGCAAGAAAGCGGCTCCTCTGAGAGGTTTCTCCACGTGGCAGAATGGCATTGGAAGAAGAGAAAACGTACACTGGGCATAATCTCATGGACTCGTAGAACAATTCATACTAACAATATAACTTGCGTGTATGTATAATATATATATATATATATATAACTTGCGTGTTGACTCTTGACTCAGAAAACGGTTGACACGGAAGAATCCCTGTGACGCAGTTTCCATCCATCTTCTCTTTTTCTAACTAACTAACGAAACCACCCTTTTTAGGAAACAACCACTTCAATTCATAATTTTTTTAAGAGAAAAAATCAATCAATCCATTGAAACTCCGGCTTTATTAGGGTATCAAATAAATTACGTGCCTAAAAATATAGTTCTTTTTTTATGCTTTAAATAAAAATAGGTATTAGGATTTAATTCGTAATTAAAAGTCAAGAATCAAGATCTCACTTGAATGAGTTATAAACAACTACGTAGAATGATAACAAATATATAAGAATATTCAGGATGTATCGAGTCTTAAAAATAGAGATTCAGGATATTTATTTGCAGCATAAATCATATGATATAAGTGTTGTGTTATTTATAGATATTATTAATAGTACATTTTTCATCTCAGACATGATACGAGAAGTGAGAAGTTAGAACCATATTTTAATGTAAAAAAAAAAAGGACCTTTTATTCCAATAAACCTTGAGGAAATATGTACAAGAAAATGATATAAAATGGGACGCAGATGAATGCATATCTTTTTTTTAGATCAAACATTTACTAATTTAATGGCAAAACGCCTAAATTATTTAAAGAGAATGCATTTCACTTGTATGCCCATACACACATCACATGCAATAGGTATGATTTGAAGTCTCGCCCTTTAGCTTTATAAAACATTTTTTTTCAGAGCAGAATATGTTTCAATGGAAAACAGGATATTAATGTATGGATGGCTTTCTTATAGTTCATTTTTAGAAAGCCGCAATAATAAGTTATAGCTTACAGTAAATCATTTAGTTTTTAACTGGGTTATATTAATTAATACTTTTGTTTACTTGAATTTGAATGTTGGATTTGTAAACTAAAGATGGATGGCTGTTGGGGGTGAGAATTGGTATAAGAATGAAATAAGAAGAGGAATAAATCATAGAGAGGGCGAGGGAGCTTGCTAGGAAGAAGACATCTGAAAGGTGGAGAAGACTTGGTCTTCTCCTTTTTGGGCTCAGATTTTACTGCATCCATCGTGAGAAAAGGTGCCCGAAATTTCGGATTAGTGTAGTCCAAACCGCGTGGAATGAATGAATAATTCAGGAAGAATTCTTGTTCCTGGCTAACTAACAAAAAAATACTTTTATTGGCCGGTACTGTAGTTATACTGGGCAAGTTTTCCTTTTTTTCCTTTTTTGGTAATAATGAAACAATACAATTAGCCTAAGGAGCCATTGTGGCATACATTTTGCCTTGCCATTGGTTGGGACGAACTTGAAATCTTAGCAACGTAATTCTGTAGGATTTGAACCACTTCATAGTTGATCAAAAAAAAAAAAACCACTTCATGAGAAGATCAAATATTTGACTTCGCGACACTAACTACTTTATGCACGAGATCGCCTATCCCAAATGGTCATAGTCGTAGGTTTTTACCATCCACGTTCACTCCCCCCACCAGTAATGTTCGAAAATATCCTATTTTCCCCTTTTATATCATTTGTGTTTGTTTTATATCTCATTCCATCCATCACCTTCCATTTTAGCACAATTGATGTCGCCACCAACACAACCACCAAACTACCACCCA
Organism: Vachellia collinsii; assembly: GCA_006871305.1. Lineage (NCBI taxonomy): Eukaryota > Viridiplantae > Streptophyta > Magnoliopsida > Fabales > Fabaceae > Vachellia > Vachellia collinsii. The sequence goes on from QFDD01007268.1 coordinate 7,158, forward strand.
ACGGAATCAAACCAAATGGGTTGTACATGTTTTTCTATTGAAGAAATTACTTCAAGCAACTTAATTTACTACCATAAAATTCTTATAAATGTTTAAATAATTTTCAGGTCCCGATGGACTTGAGGGAAATACATTTCAATTGTGAAATCACCTTCTTACCCCTGTTCAAACAACACTGAAGGCTTTGAAAGCTCTGATTCTTAGTCCCAGACGAAGCCACTCACCATTCTCAGCATAAAACCCTTATTCGTTGAAGCTCTGGATCGACTGTGAATCTCAACTCCCCGACCGCTACAACTGCAAAGCCGTTGATCGCCAACCACCAGTATGAATCTCCACTCACCTAACAGTCACTATCACAAAGCTATTGATCGCTGACGACCTTTGTGAAGCTCTGCTCACCTACTCTCAAAGATGTTGGTAGGAAATTTCTCATTATATTTGCATGCCATTACCATTTTGCGAAGATATTCTCTCTACATTTCTTCTCATTTTCTTCTCATCATATGTATATCTCGGTTTTGCACTGGAAACAAGCTACAAATCAAGAAAGAAACCCCAGGAACAGTTAAACCCAAATTTCATTGTGGTCTGTTCATTTACCTTCATTTTTAAAATATTTTCAAACTTCTCGGTGGATATATTCACTTGAGGAAATTTCTCGTTATCAAGAAGCTTGTTCCTGTATTTGTGAATTCATGGAGAAGCTTTGAATATAGCTTGAACTATTTATGACACGAATGGACAAACGATTTGCTTTTCAAGAAACTGAGGTATATTGTTCGTATCACAATTTGTGTTAACAAGCAATGCAGGAACAAGAGACTTCTTTCAGTATACAGGAGAGGTCAGCTTGGTTTCTGAAAAAGAGGGATCATATTGGTGGTGTTCATGTCATGTGTCTGTCTTATATCAGTTGAAGTGTTAGTTTCTTCATAGCTTAGTATGAATTTTGGTTGCTGAAAGATAAATAATCAGCAAAGGAGTTCATTATTTGTTGGTAATGAATTATATGAGTTTAAGTCTTAAGGTCTGTGATTCAAATTCTCTTTGAACTTGTGTTGCATTTTTTTGCTGAAAATTATTTTATGAGTTGATGGGATTCAGGTTAGTTGAAAAAAAAAAAGTGAAGTTTGGGTTTGAGTTCAATTTATGAGGGGATGTGTCTGTCATATATATTTATTTAAGATTATGCTTGTTAATATCATACCTTTTATTGATGCTTTGTTCTGCACTTTTTAGTGCCAGGGCTTTTGTGGAGTTCATGTGATAACATGGTTAAAGATGTCAGATGACACTGTCTACGATAATATTGGATACATGATGCCAAAGCACTCATGAGATGAACATTCTTTTTGGAAGTAGATATAGCTTAATATAGGATTTGATTAGCTATGAAACATGTATGATTTTTTTGGATGGGTTGTTAAACTACTTGTAATTATGTTGCTGTAAAAACTAATATGTTGCTATTATACAACTTCTAATCATGCTACATATAATCAAGAACTCTAAGTTATTAATATGTAGGTAGAATAGATATATAGATCCAGATCAACTTAGTCAACCCACCTTCAACTTGGTTAAAAACCGGGTTAACTAGGTTTTTTTTTTTTTGAAAACAAAATTATATGCTTCTTTTGCTTTTCTTTTTTTTAAAAAAATTACGTTAAGGTCCCACGTTAAAAAAATTAATATTAGAAATGTCTCAAAAGGTTTTTATTAGCAAGTAAAAAAGAATCATTGACAAGTGAATGAGTTATAAGTAACAACCTTTGAGATCTTTTTTATATTAATTTTCTTGTGTATGACCTTAATGCAATTTCTCTTTTTTTGTTTACTGTTTTTATTAATATTTAGTGACAAAAGGAAGAAATAGATGGTGTTTCTTCCTTTCCTTTTTTTTTTACTACAAACATGATTTTTTTTATGATTGATTCTTAGCGTTTTATGGTTGATGAATGAATTTTAATGATGTTTTTATTATGAATTATTATTAATTACAGTAATTAAAAGATTTTAACTGATAAAGATGAATATTTTGAAATTAAACATTATTAAAAGTATTATATTTTAATATTATCAATTAAATGTCATTATTTTAATATAGTCGGTCTGACCCCGATCTGACCCATTAACCCTTGACCCACTGCCTTAACCAATTCAATGCCCCGATCCGGTTTTTTGAACCTTGATGAGTGTAGAAGCATGAGAACCCTCCTTTTTTTCAATGTTTTTTCAAATTCATGAGGGTAGCTTGATAATTTTACAAATAAAATCTCTTACCTCAAGTTCCCTGGAACTTGAAAATTATTTCTACATTTCCAAAGGCTTTTTGATGGTAAATTATGTTGCTTAGGATCTTGCAGTAATTTTCCCCTTTTTTTTGCTAAATACAAGTATTTTTCTATTAAAAGCAATCATGTTTTAGGTATTGTCGAGTACTAAACGTGGGCACATCTATCAAAATAGATTCCAACATTGGTTCACAATTTTTTTTATTTTTTTATTTTTTGTATTTTGCCTTCAAAAGAAAATAAACAGAATGGGCCCAAACATCCCAGGAACAAATCGGGCCTACCACTATAATACACAAAAAGAGCCTCTTTTTTTGGGCCATGAAAGGGGCTTCTGTTTTATATCCAACAATAGGGCTTTTATCCGTTGGGCCTCCACACTTTAAAAGAGTTGGGCTTGGCATCGTGTATCTAGATCCCATGAGGGCGCGTAAAACAACTTCCTTCTATTGGAAATCTCTTGGGGGATGCCAATTTAATTAGTTTTGCTTCAAAAGCTACGTGGCGATGTAGGACATACGATTGGACGATTCGCCTTCACACACCAATAATACACCGTATCTCTTTTAGGTTTTAACTCCAACTTCAATATGTGTCACAAAGAGAGGTCGCTCTTTTAGCAAGCCACATCTATGCTCACAGCGACACAGCAATGCAAACAATGTTCCCAAAGTAAAGAAAATTCTTAGTTAGCATTTAGCAACATGGTTAAGTTTTGCAGAATGAGCCGATTCTCACAATATGATGAATCAATATTTAAATGACATATGAAATGTATAGACATTAAATGTATGACGGTATCTTGAAAATGATTGTGGTGACCAGCATATATATAAGCAAAGGCATAACACACTTTTGAGTTCTTAACATCAACAACCAAATCCTCGGAATTAAAAATGTAAATTACCTACTACCAACTACTTATCGTTCGTGATAGTGAACTTTCTAGGGATGCATTGTAATTGTTTTTGAATTATATGTTACCTTAAAAAAAATTTGAATATCCTTGTGGTGAATGAGATATTTTAGTTTGAGTAGATATCTTTATCCATGAATCCAATAATTAAACATGTTCTATTGTTTAAAAAATACTTCTATACTCCCCAGAGTGTCACGCACCACCGCCCTTATTGCCTTCAACTCAACAAAAATCTCCCTGCACTTCTGTATGCCTCATCTCATTGTAACATGGTTGTCCTTTTCCCATTATGTTTCCTCCAGATTAATCACCAAATTTAGAAGTGGGGATGAACGAATGCAATTTCTTACAAGCAAACAATCGAGGATC
>QFDD01007269.1:0-13150 GCA_006871305.1 Vachellia collinsii
GTGCACTGGCAAAGGAATGCTGTATCATTAGTTAATATGAACGAATGTTATATCATTAGCTAAGACAATGCAAACACCCCAAGAAATTGAGTTTAAGGGCAAGGGAGCAGCATATCAACACAACTGTATGCAAATCGCTACTTTAGTTTTACTTTAATTGTATAATAGAAGACACCACTTTAGCATAAAACTTGCATTTTAAAGGTCCATTATGTAGGCATGACAAAGCGGTCATTGATTTCTTAAGTTCTAATGTTACCAAACAAAAAGGTTCTGAATTAGAGTACCACCCCTACTATCTTATGAAAAAACAACAGGTTAATCGGCCCACGGTGTTCAGTTTGGGGAAAAGATGACAGTTAACCAAGGAAAAGCTGTAACAAATGGGTACAAATAAAGAATCAAGCTTCAATGACATAATCTATACAGACAACTTGGATCACTTAGATCCAAATCGTCATATCAAACAAGAAGAGAGGGCCAAAAATATGGGTATATTTATAAATAAAACTGGTAGAAATTAGATTAATACCTGCAAGAAGTTAAAAATTATGTCTTCAATTCAAATGAATGCTATCAAGCATAATTTTGCATTCTCCCTTTCATCATAGAAGAAATCACAAACAATAACAGTGTCATCTTCATTATATGTGAAATTGTATAGTAATGATAAGGACCTAGATCCTGACTACTAAAGATATGATCACTACAGACATGTTTGCAAATAATTGGTCCCTTCAATCATATTTCAATTAAGAGTTTGAGAATAAATCGCCAATTACGACACTAGTTTTCAGGGGGCAGTGAGAGAAAATAAAGCTTGCAAAACAAGGTAATACGCATCCCATGTGCCAGCACAATAAAACCAATGTTTATTAAACTCATTTTTGCTTGCATCACATTGTTTCTTTAATGGAGACTCATCAAGATGATACTGATGCGCCTGTCTATAGCAATGAGTTTCCTAGGTTCTAGCCATTATTCATGTACCACTTTGTTTGAGAGAGAAATGCTTGATCCTTATAAAACTATTCGAACATATTTGTTACTTTCTATGATTTCCTCTTCCATCAGATGAAGAATTCACACTGTCAAAAATTATGATATTACTAAATGTTTCTCCAACAAAACATCATGAATAAGTTTAGTTCTGAATGTTAAATGACATATTTGAACATCAAGCATCAATTTGCCATAAACTCAAGTGAGAAAAAAATTGAAAATCAGGCCTAACTAATAAAATGGAAATTTTCAGGCTCAGCTTTTATCAACAAACTCAGTATTTATAACATTTTGAATAGAGCTCCCACAATGGACAGCCTAAGGAAGAAGAACTACAGCATAGAGTTGTCAATGGCACATAGTGACAAATAGTGAAATATCAAATTTTTAATTTAAATTTCCATAGAAATATCAAATGTGACAAATACCCTCAACCTTGGGAATCTAAACAATTGTTTAATCACAACACACTTTTGGCTAACATTTGATTTTCTATATTCTGCCAGAATGGCCACTGAATCGTAGTGGATGCCACATGGCAAATTCCATGTAAACATCACCACAACATGGAAGTCCCAAAGCATTTTCTTCAAATTCTGCCATGCCAGGGTGGCTGCCATGGACAACACTACTATGTTACAGATAAGCAATTAACAGTCCACCCAAAAACTTAGTGCATGTTCGATTTACAATTTGTAAAACAGATATTTGTCAAACCCTACGTTGACTTGTGTTTACAACTAGCTTTTCATGCGTATTTTCTTTTTTTATACTAAGCCCAAAAAGTAAACAAACATCGGTTAGAAAAAATAAAATTCTAAAATTTTTTAAAGCTTGCAAAAGTAGAATCCAAAAATACACTTAATGTATCTTGTCAGCATGCCCATCCGTTAAAAATTAACATAGTTGGTAGACGAAGAAAAGTACAAAACTGTAGGGTCTGACTTGTTTAGAGAGCAATTCCAAGGACTAAGGCGTCAAAACACACACATCAGGGAACGAAGTCCATATTTTAAGTTGAATCTAACAAATTTATCTTAGGCACGCTTTAATAATTAATTTTTCTGAAAAAAATACAACTTGAGAAACATAATACTCATCATAGCCTATCCATAGCTTCTGGGAAAAAAAGATTAAATATATTGTAGGAAATGTATGTGTGTATGGTCTCAAGAACACATTTAAGAATAGTATGCATGCCTGACGAGGATCCATAGATGCCCAACTAATCTCAGAAAGTAAGTAAAGTACATCATTCGGCCCTTGCCCCTGAGCATTATCGAGAGTAGAGAATGATACTGAGAGATCCATCAGAGAGATGAACTGACTGCTACGGTTTTACCATTATACATACATACATGTATAACCCTAGCAGAATAATAATAATAATAATCATCCAAAAAATTTAATCTATCATATACTTCTCTTAAATCAAGTCAATAGAAATAAGAAAGTATGTGCTCACTGCGTAAGAGGGAAAAATACATCAAATCTTCAGCCAGTCTACTGTCTGCAGCTACAGAATTGAAAAGTGAATTCACCGACATAACTTCCATATCGGAGGGAAAAAGAAAACTAAAATGAGAAAAAGAATTAAAGTAAGTGCGTATGCGTATGAGAGGGTAAAATTTACGTTTATATTACATATAACGAATCAACAAAGTACTGAAGACTGTCCTAAACCGGCAAAAGAAAAGGGAAACACAGCCAACTAAACAAAAAGAATTATATTCGTAGACCGTACCTCCTAATTACCTGAGATCCGAACGCGCATTGTCCAGAAAGTGGCCCGCTATGCCCGTAAAGAAGATTACCTTAAGAAAACCTGGGAAGTATGAAAATAGGCATATAAACGGATGCTACAAGCAACATGTAATAATGTGATGGCATTAGAAACAAGATAATGCAAGTTGCGTATTGTCTAGAAAGCATCTAAATGTAGTGGTAGTGAAAAGATAAATCTCGCGAAAGTTAGGGCAGTAGTGACTCTCCAATAAAGATTACCGTACCGGCTTCGTTTGCTTATCTCTCTTGTTTCATTTTTTCCGCCAGTTCTCTGGAATCAGACGGATTCGGAGCACGGAAACACGTTGCAGAAACCGCAACTGGTTTCCATGAAAGTGAATTCAACCATACACGGTTTCCAGTCAAATAGCCGTGGACGTTAAAACGAATGAAGCAAACCAGACTCGGATCATGAATGCTGATCGAAACAAGCTTCTAGGAGAGAATCGCAATTACCGAGGGTGAATTCGTGAATCGGAGTCCATGGGAGGATCGGGGGAAAATAAGCAGAAGTAAAGCATGAAAGACAGGATAAGCGATCTGATTCAGACAATAGCCACCAGAAACCATGAAGCGTGAGCGTGTCTGAGGGGAGGGGAAGAGAGAGAGAGAGAGAGGGGAGGCTCGTCTCATGAAAATATCTGGAGCAATTGGGTATTTAAATATGTAATTGTGGGGGAGGGCATTGGCAGCTTCTCGCGCTTTAAGGGTTAACGGAACACGTCAGACCGTTGGCGCGTCTGCAATATACATGCTTGCTGTCCATTGCTGTTTCTTATTGTTGTTACTTTAATTAATTAATCAACCTCAACTTAAAATATTACCGCTAGCAATAGTAATTTATTAAGTGGTGCTTTTTTGTGGGTTAAATCGGGTCTTGTGTTGTTATGGCCAAAAAAAGGGGCTGTGATTTTCTATTTTGTTATTCTTCTTATTTTTTACATTTAAATATTAAACTACTTACTATATGTTTCAATCAACTCGGACATGTGAATTTTTATCTCTATCTTTAACAAACAGCCAGATTTGTTGAATTCTAATGAGCGATTCTATGAAGGTATATCATTTTGCATTCTTTCATTTTATTAAAAAAATGAAAATATAGTTTATATAAAATTCATGTTCTGGTTTACGTTAATTCGTATGTTTTTATATTTCCCGTCAAATGTACTAAATGAATATATTATTACGGTAGTGAATTTCAAAATCAATCTTGTGCTGTTGGTAAAAAAGTTGCTCCATTTATGTATGGTGTTGTGTATCAGCTACTCGGATCATTAAACTCTGCAAGGTGATGAACATACTTAAAACAAAAGAGGAGGGAAGCAGTAGGAATATGGCAAAAACCATAGATAATTTCGAGACGGTTAAGAGGACCACCAAATCCAAGGCCCCGTCCCCCAATAAACAATTCCAAGTTTGATTCGGCTCAATGAATCTGGCCATGAAGCGTTCCCTGAAGCATGCAGTGACACGTATTTATGCCCAACTCTTCTAGATAAGGTGACAACCGAGAAAACTGCCTCTTGCGTGGGTCGCTTGAAGAACGAATGTTCATTAAAGAAAACAAAAGAACAAAGGAAAGCGCCAACTGAGGTGGAGATGTGTCGAACAATTATAGCTTGTCATGGGCACTTTTCGAATGACTTTTTTAAATGGCGCCAACGCAGACATGATTGTCACATTTTTTAATTGCGAAGCTCTGCACAGGGAAGATATTTTGCTAAGTTCCATCGATATTATGGAAAGTGATTCAACTTATTTGACCCGCGATGCCTCACAAGTCTCTGAATATCATCTGATTCTCTTCATAAGCACAAAAAAATCAGCGCCTGCTAGAAGCTCCACCCATCGTCTGCTTTTGTTGCGTTTTTATTGATCGGTGATCCTTTGATTTTATTTTTTATCCGAAACATCCTTCCAACTTGAAGAGTCGGTTTTTTTTTTTTTTTTAATATATACTGGGATGGGATTTCAAGGGCCAGATGAAAGGGAAAAAAATAGCATACTACCAATAAGTGATTAATATCATTTTTGCCTTTTCTTAAAAAAAGGACCCTTTATTTGTATCTTAAAAAATTTCAACACAGATGGACATTGTATGCCCAAAAAATGTACTTTGAGCCCAACCGGCCCAATCAATGTCAAAGGGCCCAAATGGCTGCGCTGATCCAGGACCAGATCCAGTGAGAGCCCCTACGACCAAGACCTGACGGGAGACCCACACCTGCGACCAGCGTCAGCGACCGCTCGCCCAGCGACGCCAATGAACGTCCGCGGTCCTTGCCCCCGAGAGTGTAGGACCAGACCGTTGTGATCCACGGATTGAGCGTCCCGACTGCCTAGATTCCCGGAGCCACGTCGCAACTACTTAACGACTAGACGACTAGGAGGGATTTATTATTTATTCCGATTAACTTGTAACGAGGGGGGGACTCTCTTGGGACTCCTTTCCTCTCTCTCTAATCGAAAGCATTGTAATTCACTCTGAGATTCAATAGAGAACGATAGGCCAAGCCATTCGCATCCTCCGTTCACTTCGCACCATCCCTGAGTTCGGTTTCACGCTATACCTTCCGGTTGCACGCTGTTGGCGACCCAAACTTTCTTCCGAAACCTGGTTCTCCTGAAATCTGCACAAACAGACATCAAAGTGCGTCATTTAAAATTAAAAAAGAAATTATTAGAATTTTTAGCTGGGTAACTGATACATCAACGTGTGGATCAATATTTAATACATAATATCAATATAATTGACTGTATCACCCTAAAAATAATATAGGAAGCTAAACTATTTACAAAATACAAATTTCACGTGAGCCCCGACAATGTTATCATTGCATTGTTGAAGGATAAATAAATATTTTTCTAACGCTGCATATAAAACAAGAATTGTCAAAGGCAAAATGTACTTTGCACTCGTGTAGCATATCAATATGCTTTTGCAAGGCAGGTATGTCTTTTTCATCGGAGGCAATCTTACTATGAATAATGATGGCAGACATTTCTATCAGCGAGAGTGAGAATGTAATATGTAAATTAAAACTTGCCCAGAGTAAATCCCATTCCCCGCTTTCTACTTTGAATGCATAATTTTCTTTAACAAAAAATGTTTTGATGAGTTGATTTCTTGAGATTCATTAGGATAGGGTTAGGAAAATAGGCCAATCCGTAGAATAGCAACTCGAGCTCATCAACCCGTCAAAAACAATATTTAAAAAAAAGTCAAGAAATTAAAAATTTTTATACCATGCAATATTATCTTATTTTATTCCAAAAATAACATTATCTTACCACATTTATTTATAATTTAATAATATATAAGTTTTAATATTTTATTATAATTTTAAATATGGTATTATAGAAAGTTGATATAAAATAATATAATATTTTTTAATGTATTGGTATTGTTTATCTTTAAAAAATAAAATTTAATTTTACTTTTTTTATAAAAAGATATTGAAATAAAAAGAAGTAAAATAAATATAAAATATATTATTTAAAAAATAAAATAAAATAATAGGCAAGTTGACCTGTGGGTTGGAGGGGCGGGCTCAAGTAGGACCGTTTACTTTTGGTGGGCCAATTCGTTCTTCCAACACTGTGAACCAATCGTACCTCTAGACTAAAAAAAAATTAACAGAGGTACTCATAATCGCTTAGAGGAATTTGTTGAACTCACCCACAGCAAATTATGAATGCACATTTTGGGTTGAAGAACATCGTCAATCAAAAGTTTAACTTGGGCCGAGCATTTTTTCGACCCATTCCCAATCCCGATAGTTGCTGGTCCAAATCTGCAAACTTGTTTATGTTGCTCACTCCAATCCAACCCAAATTTTGTAGTCGCCGTCGTTCGTTACGAAGAAACGAAAGGATAACCAACAATGATAGGATAAGCATTTATTCACTCAGCAGCGTTCTACCCTTCGAAAAACCTAAGCTCGCGCTTTATCACTCTCATCGCGTCCCTAGCTCTAAACCCCTTTGACTAGCTGCACCAGTTAGTGTTAGACACTGTCTCTGGAGCACTGAAAGGTAAAGGATTGGTGCTTCTAATCTGTTTCCTATCTCATTTCGTATCGGAGCATGAAAACTTGAACTGCTAGCTTTACAAGTTCGTAGGGGCAATGGATTTAGCGGCACCCACTACGTATCACTGTGAGCAGTTTTGTTCATTTCAACACTTTCACAGGGATGGCGCAAGAACCTCATGCTTCAGAGGTAAGGTTTGTGATAATACCGGTACTGGTTACAAATTTAAACCGGGGGGCTGCAAAGCTCGGTCATTCATTCTACACGCAGACGGCGTTGTGGAGTTTGGGAAACCGAGGAGGTCTCGAAGGAATTCGGTCAATCGTGTGTTTGCCTTTTCAAAGGTCGAAACTTCTGGTTTGAATGGGAAATTGCAGCAGTCCGGAAGAACGCCGCAAGGGACTTTAAATGGGGCGGAATCCTCTTCAAATGGATTCAACCCATCTCGGAGTTTTGAGGAGTTCGAGAGTAACAATCAGCTCAGACGGTTAGTTAGAAATGGGGAATTAGAAGAAGCCTTCAAGTTCATCGAGCGCATGACTTACCGTGGCGATATACCTGATGTCATTGCTTGCACAAGTCTGATTCGTGGATTCTGCAAGATGGGAAGGACTAAGAAGGCCACTCGAGTTATGGAAATTCTGGAGGAGTCTGGAGCGGTCCCTGATGTTATAACTTACAACGTTTTAATTAGTGGGTTCTGTAAATCAGGAGAGATAGATAAAGCCTTGCGGGTTTTGGAGCGTATGAGCGTTGCTCCAGATGTTGTTACCTATAACACAATTTTGCGTAGTTTGTGTGATAGTGGGCAACTGAAGCAAGCAATGGAAGTTCTCGACAGGCAGTTGCAACGGGAGTGCTATCCCGATGTAATCACATACACTATATTAATTGAAGCAACTTGTAAGGAGAGTGGGGTTGGTCAGGCTATGATGCTGCTAGATGAGATGAGGAGCAAAGGATGTAAACCTGATGTGGTTACTTATAATGTTCTCATCAATGGCATGTGCAAGGAAGGTAGGTTGGATGAAGCAATTAAGTTTTTGAACAACATGCCATCCTATGCTTGCCAACCTAATGTAATTACCCACAATATTATTTTGCGTAGCATGTGTAGCACTGGGAGATGGATGGATGCTGAGAAACTATTATCTGACATGCTTCGTAAGGGTTGTTCTCCTAGCGTCGTTACATTCAATATTTTGATTAATTTTTTGTGCCGTAAAGGCTTACTGGGTAGAGCCATTGATGTATTGGAGAAGATGCCAAAGCATGGTTGCACTCCTAATTCCCTGAGTTACAATCCATTGCTTCATGGCTTTTGCAAAGAGAAAAAGATGGACAGAGCAATTGAATATTTGGAAATAATGGTAAGTAGGGGTTGTTACCCTGATATAGTCACCTATAATACTTTACTAACTGCATTATGTAAAGATGGGAAGGTGGATGTTGCAGTTGAGATACTGAATCAACTAGGTGGCAAGGGGTGCTCTCCTGTTTTAATTACTTACAACACAGTTATCGATGGGCTCTCTAAGGTGGGAAAGACAGATTCTGCTGTGAAACTGTTGGAAGAGATGTTTGGGAAGGGTCTTAAACCTGATATAATTACGTACTCATCTCTAGTTGGAGGTCTGAGTCGTGAAGGAAAGGTTGATGAAGCAATCAAGTTTTTCTATGATTTAGAAGGATTAGGTATTAGTCCAAATGCTATAACGTACAACTCAATCATGTTGGGACTCTGCAAGGCTCGACAAACCAGTCGTGCTATTGATTTTCTAGCTCGTATGATCTCAAGAGGATGTAAACCGACTGAAGCTACATACACTATTCTTATAGAAGGCATTGCGTATGAAGGATTAGCTGAAGAGGCTTTGGCGTTGTTGAATGAGTTATGCTCCAGAGGGGTTGTGAAGAAAAGTTCAGCCGAGCAGGTAGCAGTCAAAATGTAGTATATGCATATCTAAATTTAACTCACTGCGGCTGTATCACTGGATTTTGTAGACTTGTAGATTTTCATTATGAGGAAGGAGAAGCAATGCAAAGTGTGAAAATCAATTTTGTCGAGAGGTCTTGTAACTCATCCAGCCATATTTTAGTTTTGATGTTTAAATTATGTATCATATGCTGCCTCGGCTTCAATATGTACCATCCATATGTCTGAAATTTTCTTGATATCCATTAAACAGTTTTTTCCCCTCCAATTATGAGTCCTTTGCTGCAAGCACGATTTCATATCCTGTCAATGCATCTATGGAAGTTATAGCAAGCGGTATTGTTCATAAGACCTGTATGGCATGGCTCTCTCATTGGACTGCGCTGCATGCCACGTTAGTTTTGAATTTGCTTAGCACTCATTTCAGGGATTCACTTCTTATCTATATGCTGAACAGAACAATATTTTGCAATTGTAAAGCGATTTAATCTGATAAATTGGTTGCTATGGGCTTTCCTTATATTGATGCCAGATTTTTAGACAATGTAGCTGGATGCTTAGATATTTCGTGACGTCAAATGTGCAAATACAACCATCCTTAATGCATGCATGTCACAGTCAACTATTTTGTTCCTGCTTCTTATCTATTTTTAGGACTCGCAGACACTTGGGGTCAAGTCTTGTTCCTCTGGTTCTTTTCACTGTTTAGAGTTGAAGCATAACATGTTGAGTTTACTGAGCAAACTTTCCTGGCAATGTTGTTTAGTGCTTCATGTTCGTAGCTGGAGAAGGCACCTCTTATTTTTTTAAGCAAATTATATAGACTCCCATTCATTTTTTTAACAAAAAAATATACAACCTTCCTTTCCTTCGAGTTTTAAGTATTTTTTTTAAAACCAAAAAGCTATTTCGTACTTTGGTCCAATTTTTAAGTGTTTTTTTTAATCAGGATAACGCCAACTCAAAGTCTTTGTAGCTAAAAAATATGTATATGGGTTTCAATTTCACAAGGCATTTTGACGACCATAAGTTTTGTGAACTTTTTTTTTTTTGGCAAGAGTTTTGTGAACTTTATAGTACAAGACTCGTGCTGATGGAAGGTGGAATGAACTGAGGTGCCAAGTTCTGTGCAAATAAGCACAAATGGATGGAGATTTCCATTCTGAAGTTGCAAAACACTTGTTCAAGATCTTTTTAACTTCAGGGATTCTTTATGAATAATCAAATAAACACGTATACTTAAGGTAAAGGCTATAGAAATCACGACCCTTATGGTCGCAGCCTGAATTATTTTAAGTTATGAGGGTAACATTGAAGCAGGGATTTTCCATGTATATCCTCAAAACTCAGCATGAGATTCTCAGGATCACATGTATGGAACATGCATAATTGCCCACGGCGTTTGTTTCTTACCGTTTCTAAAATCTACAGTCTAGTCCTTTGGCAGCTTTTTAGTATTCCCGAGCGTCCTTCGCCTGTGTTTTGTCCAAATCCTGTGCAAAAGTTTCCGTTGACTAGCACAGTTGAATCGAGAGGATGAGCAAGAGGCAGCCATTTATATTTATTGCGAATCTATGCTGCAACATCTTGTCCAACTTCTCCTGTTTGGCCAACTTGCACGACAGTGACTTTGATCCATCCATCTGTTTCCGAACTGAAGGATATATATGAATCATAGAAGTACCACTAAGATCTTACCTTAGCTAAGCTAAAACCGACCCGCTTGGACTCATTCGACCAAATGGTTCGCCAATTATGGATGCTCGATGGGAAATTTGTCTCCCTGGAATTATTGCTCTTCCTACTCACCATTTTGATGGTTCAAATTGATTCAGCTAGAGGTGGAATTTGGACTGGTGAGATTCCCTTCACTTTTCAAATACAAAACTGGAATATTTAAAGTTTTTCCAAATATTATCAAATATCACCTGCGCGATTCTTCTGGGAACGGACGGACAAAACGACGTTCAAATTTCAGAAAGAGAAAAGTGAAAACAAGTATAAGTAGCTCTACCTAAGGGTTCCACTAATATGGATGATCAATTCAGGTTGTGTTTGGAGGGCATGTTCGAAACAATAGGGGAAAAAAGTGGTGACCTAAAGTAAATGCGAGTAAACGAGGAATGGTGGGCCTTTGTTGAGTATTCTAATTCTGAGCGATCACTTTGTTTTACGCGGAAGAAAGACCAGGGCATAAATGCTGACCAAAAAAAAAACAGAGAGAGAAATAAAGCGAAAAGCCGAAAAGAACAGTTTTTTTTTTCCCTGAACGCTCACTGAGATTGGGTGTACAAGTTGTCTCCTGCGAATATTCTCTTTTAAAGCCTCCAAAAAAAATTTAGCCCCACACCTTCATATGATCAAACAAGATGCCAGATGCGTCTCTTTCCAGTACAACTTTATTTTTGGCGATTGGTCCTATTGCTTATGGTTAACCTTTCATCCAGATTCCAAAATGTCTCCTTGAACTACCTATGGCTTGTACTTAAATAGCATTTCTAGTTTCTCTTTCTCTTCTGTGGGGGAATAAAAGTGTTAGAAAGTTTAGGTGGAATTGATACATACCGAGAGTAAATGTGAGTGCGTGTTTGGCAAATCATGTGGGATGTCAGGAATGCATTTCAAGGGGAGGAGTGCATTTTGGATTTGGGTGTGGTGTTTCGGAGAGACTTCTAGCAAAATACATTATGGAGAGAAAGAGAAAAAAGCTTTTTATACCCATAATATATTCCAGATCGTAACCTTAATATTATAAATCGCAATTTGAGGTACTTTAGGTAGTGTTCTATATGTAAAAATTCTAAATCGTGACCTAAATATGCTGCATCGCGATTTGATACATTCTAACTACTTTTTTTCGCTAATTTTATCACAATATAAAATAAAAAAAATATATGTATTATATAATGAGATTTATTTTCTTTTAAATTACTTTCCACTAAAAGTTACTTTTACAACATTTATCAAAACAAGTTTTCATTTTCAGAAATTCATTTTGACCAAAAAAATCATTCTTCCAATAGTTTTCTAAACGGATCCAATATGTATTTTTGGAAATTTTAAAAATACGCAATAAATATCTGGAAAGCAAATGTAAAGATGTTGGAGCTACGGTTCTAGCAGTGATCACACACCTGATTACTTGTGCGTGCAACGAGCACCATCCCCTAAATTTTCAAATAGTGTTTGAACTAATTAAAATCAAAGTTTACATGGTATCACTTGAATTATTAGAATGTAACTGCTTGCCAAAAAAGACTCATCAATAATAATTCTAATTGATATTTTTCTTCTTACTTTGTCTTCAGGAGCTAACCGGCCATTATCATTCTTCTTGAACGAGTAATTAATTTGGAGGCGGCAACAATTAGAAAAGCTAGTTAATTCAAAGTGTATCCATCCTTAAGAATTGTTCCGTAGTCAACAACAAAGTAATATATGATAATTCCTAAGACAAAAAATATCTCCCTCAAACGCGCAAACTTCATGTTCAAGGATCATTTTGTGCTTTAACCATTACATATGCACCCAGACTCTCTTACTTATAAGCAATACAGGACTTGTTCCTTTAACACGCTTAATTTACAACGTAGTTTACTATACCATTGTACTTTGACATCTATTTTCTCTACAAAATCAACGGAAAATGACAAAAGTAGTATTCTCTTTTCTCTATAATTTGATTACGACTCATTGGTAGTTTCTATTTAAGTGTAATTTCTTACTCGATTTTAATTGATCAATCTCATCTATTATTATTGTTGTTGTCATTAATCATAGCTTATAGTCGTATGTCGGATTCCTTTCACACGGCACAATTCGCTTTTTAACTTTAGACCCCTCTTTACATTTATCTCTGATATATTCTGATTCTTATTTTTTTTTTTAATTCAAGTTTCGAAAATTCAAATAATCTCAGAGATTTTACTGGCTATATACAGGGCAACCCATTATATAGATATATTTGATAGAAGATTGTGTATGTTCCATGTTATTCTCTACCACACACTCAAAATCCTATTAAGCACAAGAAAAGGACACCACGAGAAGGGTCGTTTGTTGTAACTCTGAAGTTTGGTTCCATGAAGTAATAATCCCAAAACAATGGAGAAAAGCGCATCTTCATCTCCTAGAGGCACAGCAGATTATGGTGGGTGCCTTTCATGTTGGCGATGTTTGAAACTGAAGCTTCCATGGGGGAAACGAGCAAGCACTTACAGACCCATTGGTGGCTTTAAGTATGACCCTTTAAGCTATGCCCAGAACTTCGATGAAGGTTTCGTTGATGACGATGAAGCATATACACGTCGTGGCTTCTCTGCTCGATACGCAGCTCCTTCAACTCACAACAAATCGTCGCCTGTGTACAAATAATTGAGGTTCTAGCGTCTG
>QFDD01007271.1:0-13754 GCA_006871305.1 Vachellia collinsii
AGATTCCAGAGAATAAAGCATGGCTCCTTACAGGAGATTTCAATGCTATCTTATCCATGGATGAGCGATTAGGTGGAGCTGGAAGGGCCCGAGCAGGTTGCAAAACATTTAAGAAATTCATCGATGAATCTGATGTCTTAGATTTGGGCTTTATAGGCTCTGAATACACATGGTAATGTGCTAACCATATGGTTCGCCTTGATAGGGCATTAGCAAACAATAAGTGGACCTTGGATCACCAATTGGCAGCCAAACCATAGACCACTGCTCATTAAAATGAATAGCACTGCTCCTGCAACACATGCACCATTTCGATTCTTAGCATCGTGGCTACTTCATCAAAATTTCAAGAATATAGTCACTAAGACTTGGGCCAACGACTGCTCACTCAAGGACAACATAAAATTTTTTTATTATGGAGGCCCAATCCTGGAACAGCAGCATTTTTGGATACAAGAGATTGGAACTGAGCCTTGTTCAATTACCTCCTATCGCCTGACATCTTAGACAAGATACAACAGATCCATCCTCCTTCAAAAGCAGTCTTCTATTCCCAATGCAGATCGTTGAAAAATTTATTCCATGTTGAAATCAATTTTTGAGAACTTCTCTTTTGCTAACCTTGGGTGGGATTGTAAATGTTGAAACAACTTGGTTGGAAATGTTTTGATGAGTTGATTTTTGGAAACATGCTGCAAAGACAGGAAATATAACCTTGTTAATTTTTGGGAGAGCATTGGATAAATAAATGCAGAATGGAATAATTCATATTCATAATTTTGTATAACAGAACTCAAATTGTACCAAGCTTCATTCGGAAGCACAATGATACCAATAGGCTTCTGCAAATGACAGCAAAGATCAGTCCAAAAGAAACCAAATTAATGACAAACATAATACAATGTAAAGTGATTATATTACTCTATTTAACATGATAGCAGAGATATGATAGGATAAGACAATAACAAGGTTTTGACGCATTATTGACTAATTACCCACAGGCTTGCTAAAAGAAATCCACTTTACAAATTTCAATATCTTTGGCTTGCTTTGATATTCAACACATAAACATAGCTTTTACAATATTTTTCAGCCACAATTATTAGAGACCTACATAATCTCCTGTCACCAATATGCGCATAAAGGAAGAAAATCATGCATTAAACTGTATAGAACAGAGAAGTACATATTATAAATATGTTGACCTAAAAAAGAATAGGAAAAATAAAACCAAACAACCTTGTCAATCGAGCCTCAAAATGTCTTGGTTGTCAATAAACTTAATGTAACTCAGGTTAATTTGTTCTTTACTATACTCCTCCTGCTCCCTCTTGAATACATGCTGCAACAAATAAGATGATAGATTATACACACAAAATACAAACGGAATTATAAGTACAGATTGCAAACTGAATTTGCTTTATGCAGATAAATAAAATCACACTAATAGATACATAAAAATAACAGATTATATAGGATTGCTCAAAATTGTTGCAGGAAAGTGTCGTGGGATAAAGTGGAGATCATGTAGAGAGAAATTAACAAATTGAGAAACATGAAAAAAAATATAAATTGGATATATCATGAAAAGAAATCAACAAAAGCACATGATAGGAAACAAAGTCTGAGCAATGGCATTAAGCAGGATTCTCAATAAACAATGCCTGTCTAATCCATACATTAGAAAGTCCCATAAAACATAGCATATTTAAACCACTCCATGAAAGGGAAATATCAGACTCTGAACAATATCACAAGAATAAATGCCTGGTTAATTGATCAGAATGTCTTGGCTACAGATGCAGAGTTGAGCCATTCACTTCATTTCTTCACAGTCCTCATGAGAAAAAGAACCTTCCTTCTCAAAGTCACATGTATATAGCTAATGACTTACTTGTTATACTTAAAAGCACTTAAAACCATATAGATCAAAACTCAAGTTTGTATTAGGGAACTGTTATCTTGGCCAACAGACTTGATTTTTCCAACTAGATTGATATAACAAAATGAATATAGCCATATTAATTAACGCATACTGAATATGACCAATAGATACTCGGAACTGTGAAAAAACAAGGAGTAATAGATACTTGGAACTGTAAGTTTTCTGTTTTATCAACTAGAAGTTCAATCTTCTCGCCAAGATCCAAAACCTGCAATCAGAAAACGCAGTATCTTTATGCCTTGATTTACTGAGCAACATAAGAGAGAGAGTGATGATCAAGTCAACAAAGCCTCTAAGCAAACACTTATTTCCTTATATCAATCTCGGTATCAAGAACCAACAACTTAAGTTCTATTCTATTGATGCTCAGAAACCTTTTAAATACGGTTTGATTTAGAGAAGGATCTATGCCCACACATGTAATGGACTGAGATGTAAAGTACGTGTCAAGCTGCACATTCATGCATTTGCAAACAAATATGTGTTTTAGTGTTTGTAAGAAAAGGAATATGGTGAATAACAAAAGACAAAAATAACTGTCTTCCTCATTTTCCTAAGCCTGAAAGCATTTGACCACATTTTGATGTATCAAGGAATTGAACTTGTTATGATGAGGGAACTTCAAGGCACCTAGCAGAGAAGCAAAGGACTTGCAATGCTCCAATAAATACTCCACACTTTGAATTCACTTCACCAAGAACAGCTATCAATTTCATAAAAAATCTACAATTGATTGATAAAATGTGTCTTGTTATATCTAATTATTTCATATTAATATGAATTGTGAGAACATATTTCACTTACAACAAGCACATCTTGGGCAACAAGTCGCTACTTGAAACAACCATAGTGATTGGACTTTGTTTCATAGCCATGCCTCAGAAGCACATTTCATAGTTTAGCTTTATATTGGAGCCATGATTGAACCTAAATCATTAGATATTATCTCATGGTTCACACCAACAGGCATAAGAAAGGAAACAACCGGGCAAAATAAACTTAAACAACAATCTCCTCCATGTCAATCTTCAAAAGACACAAAAATTCTTCAAAATGAACATAAAGCTTTCAATACAAGTTGAGTACACCACATTATACATTTTTCTCAAAGTTAAACCATCTATAGAATTTATTTTTATTTTAAAAATGTGGGACATTGCATTTAAGAGTGATTTATAAAATAATTTGCTCACACTAAACTTATACCTGTTTTATAGCCCACTTTATATCAGATTCATTAGAAGTAAATACTTTCAACCAAATTGAAATTGTAATTTAACTTGACAGCTCACATCATTGGACATGGGAGATAAATATAAGTACATATAGGTTTAAACCAATATAATACTTTCAACCAAAATGAGGAAAGCTAAGAACCTTTATAGTAGTATCAAGGCCAGTGTCAACTTTTTCCTTTTGTTTTCTTTTCCTTCTTCTTTCTTCAACCTATCTTGTAACAATCAATTGTACAAAAGTATCAGTTTCTCTAAAATAAAGGATGGAAAACCACCATTATAATAGTTTAAAGGTAAGCATCAACTTTTTCTTTCTTGTGTTCATTTTCTTCATATTCTATCTCTGACCTCTCTGCAACAATCGATTGTACAAAATGGAGTAGTTTCATTAACATAAAGGTTGAAATTTAAGAAATATTATAATAGTATAAAGGTAAGCCTCAGTCTTTCCTTTTGTTTATATTCATTTTTTTCATGTTATGTCTTTAACCTCTCCTGCAACAATTGATTGTACAAAACGGATTATTTTCCCTAAAATAATGGTTGAAAATAAGAAATATTATAACAATATAAAGTTAAGACTCAACATTTCCTTTTGTTGACTTTAACCTCTTTTGCAACAATCGATTGTACGAAATGGATTAATTTTCCCAGAGTAAAGGTTGAAAATTTAAGGAATAATATAATATTATAAAGGTAAGCCTCAACCTTTCCTTTTGCCCATATTCTTTTTCTTCATGTTCTATCTTTAACTTTCCCTGCAATAACTGATTGTAAAAAAACTTGGATTAGTTCCCCCTAGAACAAAAGTTAGAAACGTAAGGAATATTATTATAGCATAAATGTAAGCCCTTTCCTTTTGTTTGTGCTCTTTTCCTTCATGTTTTGCCTTTAGCCTCTCCTACAACAATCATTGTGCCCTTTTTCCCCTGTTCTATTTTTTAACCTCTGCTACAACAATCATTTGTCCAAAATAGATTAGTTTCCCCAGAATAATATTATAATAGTATAAAGGTGAGCATCATCCTTTCCTTTTGTAGGGGTTCTTTTTCTTCATGTTTTATTTGTCTTTGACTTGAATTATTTCATTTTAAGCCAAAATTGTAAATCTTAATAGCACCTTACCCTGAAATGTTTCAGCAGTGTATTTCTCATCAACAAAGCATATTATTTTGTCCTTATCACTTTCACGCATATAAACCAACATGTCGGCAATCTCATCAGCATTGTATGTCATTTGTCCTCACTGCCATATTGCTCCCTGTTTCATGTCTTCTTTGGTCATCCACTCATAATTAAAATTGTACCTAAAAGATCCAATTAGATTTTCATGCCCAAAAGATCGAAAATGCCAGCGATAATGGATAACATGAGAAAAAGGACCATACCCATTCTTAATGAATAAAAAGACTCTTCCCTCTCTTCTCATACTAACTATGTCTTTTATACTAGCTAAGTGGCTACAATTATTAAGCAAGGGACATTCAACCTTTCAAATACTCCTGGCACAAATAAAAAATAGAATAGCAATCAAAAAATAATAGTAAAGCATATTCAACAAAACTGATTTATACTCTTCTCTACAACTTCCTTGCCCCATAAGAACATCTCATGGAAATAGTGAAATCTGCTTATAAGTAGTAAAGATAGTTCAATGCCCCAAATCATTCATAAAATGGATGAACAAGATTAAAAAATAATAAAGAATACAAACTTTGTAATGAAATGTACATACCACTGAACAAATAAAGTTGGCATGCTAAAATCATAGTGGCATGCTAAAATCATAGTAATGTCCACCATCACACCACCATTGTGCACCAAACACTTAGGAAAAATTCAACTGCATCAATCAATGAACATAAAAAAGATATGAACACAATTAATAGCAAAATTATAGATAGATATAGGTAGAGTAGAATAAGGGGGGTGGATAGAAAAAACTTATTTAGAGGAAAGGGGAGGACAACTATTATGGGTTGGATTTATGAAAATTAGAGAAGTAGGATTAAAATTTTTTAATTAATCTTTCTTACTCTTTTTGCTCTTTATTAAAATTTTATATTCCCACTTCTCCAATTTTTTTAAATTTAATATATAAATTTTATCTCTCCCGTCCCCTTCCCCCCTGTAGAGATAAATAACAATTCCCCTTCCCTTACACAATTATACAACATACACATCAACAAAATGAAAAATAACAATAATTTGTACATTTCCACAAACTCTACTGATTGAAAATTTGGTGTGACAGAAATTATTAGATACTCCAGACAAAACACAAGATCGAAGTGAATAAATGACAAACACCAAAGGGGACCAAACAAAAACGACTGAAAACAAATAGAAACATGAGATTCACAAGTAAAGGCAAACCAAGGTGATTCAACATTTTTCCTATCAAAGCAATTTCACATGAATCGAGTTTCTTAGCACCATAGCAACATGTTTTAACAAGGTGAACCTAAGCTAGTAGACCCTCATCAATGGCACGTGTTTAGCTCTCTCACTCAAAGTGTCTAGGCTTGTGTTTACACTCAAATCCACCTTACCTAATCCCCTTTCCATAAGCTTGGATATTATCTACGCTCTCCACCACTAACAATCAAATGCTAAACATAGATCAAAATGACTTTTATTGGGTGGTAAAATAGGCTTGGTTGAGAAACAGGTGGGAAGAAAAAAAGAAAGGATATGAAATCACAAAGTAGGTAATTTAGAGAATCAAGAGTCATTAAGGAAATAATAGGATGGAAAGAACATGCATACCAAGTAGATTCTCACCCTTGAATCAATATCACTAATAAAATGCACAAATACAAATCAAATGATTCATGAACTTAGCTTAGCCAAAGTGAGTACCACTTATAAGGCAACTTGGGATGTGCTATTTCACACTCCTCACATACTCTTTTCGGGGCTCATTTCACTCCTCTCCACTAGCCCAACCCCTATCATAGGCTTGTAATGTTTCTAGAATCTCCTCCACTCTTTACAGCACTAGAGCAATGAATCAAGAGGACTTTAATTCTGGTTGTAATGTTGGAAAGGCTAAGATGGAAATGGTAGAATGAATGGCACATGGTCAAGCACTATGCACATGCTGAGTTATAATCAAGAAACCAAGTAAGCTGTTATGATTTTCTGAATCATTCCATCACCTACAAAAAACAAAGATCATACACACCATAAGTCTAAAAAATAGTTGTAAAGCTGGAAATTGCACTAAAAAACTAAATATGAACAGGCTCAAAAACCTCACTAGGTCGACAACCTACTTAAGATTCACCTAAAGCCAAAACAATTGCCATATATCTTTTTCACTCAACACACAATCAATCACTCATCAATTCAACAAATGCATCTAAACTAGTAGTTACCTCATACTTGCAATTCTCACATCCAAAACAAATTTTTTCATCTTTCTGTTTTTTAGGTAAATTTTAAAAATTTCCCATAACATAAAAAACAAAGGAAGTACACAAACTCCAAAATATAATAAGCAATCAATCCAGCCCAATCAAATGATAAACAACACAATATAAAAGCGTAAAAGGAAAGGGTACAACCAAGCGAATAAGTTGCACCTTGAACATTCTCTTGCTCCATCCTCTTCTTTGTAAGGCTTATGGATGTAGTATATGCAACAACTATGAGGAAGCAGAAGCGTAACTCTGTAAGGCGCGTGCAATAGGGTGGACTCGCATCATCGTTCTTAATACTTGAACCATAAATATGGTCAAATTCATCCTTCACTTGTTCAAGACATATGAAAGGCACACACCTTCTAACTGATTCGTTTGCAACCATGAGGAACACTACATGGCAGAGAAACACTTCAGAAAATGACATGTAAACCCATCAACACCGATAATAAGAATAATAACTAGGAACGGTCAACACCAAACTCATTGTCCATGATGATATTAAATGTATGCCCGTCACATGAGAATGTGTACTTACTGCTGTTGGAAGGTAGCTTCTGCAAGTATTGAACATCAATTGTACTGATATTTCTAGCATATGGTGTGTCTTCAGCTAATACAACAAAGCTATAAATTAAACTCACCTGACTCATCTCCAAGTAGCTCCACCAATCAAAGCTAGGCCTTAAATGGAACAATGCCAACAGAGACTTAACTGAGCTGTAAATCCATAATTTGATAAAATAAAAAATTATAATCAAAATATAATATTAAAAAAAACCCTCAAATACATGTCACTATCTTAGAAATTGCTAGTGAATAGTTCAGGTTGGCAAGTGGAAATTTATAACTCAAGAACTGCTAACTGCACCACTTTCTGATTGATTCAATCAGTTGGGATTAGCAATTTGATCATAGTCATGCATCTAAGTTACTGTAGTTCCTATGTGGATATAAGTTAGAGGTACATTACTAGATAGTAGTTACCAAAGCTAACCGGTTTGCCTGTAAGTACTAGTATGTGGTGGTTCTAAGTTCTAAATCAAGAAAATGAATCCAAAGAAAGTCAACAAAATTAGAGAAGTAAAGAGTTTAGAGTTGAAAGAAATACATCCCTTCCACACACAGAAAATCCCCTCTTCACCCTCCCAACACGAATTGCAGTGAATTGGTAGCAAAAAAAAAAAGAAAATTCTAGATGCAACAAAGACGTATTTAAAGCTATAAATCCAAAATCAAATTAAGAAAAAAAAAGGGAAAAGGAAAAGAAATTTCTTACCAACAAATTTGGAAAAGCCCTTCATACGAGAGCCACAATCTTAGTTGCAATGAATGAATTAAGCCGTACCACAAGTCAAGGCAAAATAAAAGGTAATTACAAGGGAAGAAACCAAAGCACAACTAACTTCAATTAGAACGAATGTAAATACAATTTTTTGGAATGGCTCACACTATAGTAAGGTTGCACAATAAATAGCTCATAAGTCTTAGTTCAGATGTTCAGAGCATCAATGGGAACACCATGTTGACTGTTCGGTTCTATATTAACCTTGGAATGGAGAGAAAGAATGAACCAAATTTTTAAATCTTCATAATTTTAAATGGAACGAAAAAACAAGACAAGACTCTCATAACACCAAGGGAGATCATTTTGGCGCAAAGTATTATCATCCCACAAATTCAATCAGTGAACTTACACATAGAAAACTCTAAAGCGACATCCAGAGCATTTACCTTCTGTAGGAATCTGAGTGGCGGAGGAGTCGTCAGAGTCGTATGCTAGGCCGCTGAAACGGATTCAATCGAAGGATCCAGAGAAAGTCACATCCATTGAGTGGAAGGAAAAGCAGAGATAAAGCCGAAGCAAAAGGTTGATGGGGCATGCAGGTGTGTGGGTTCTTGGGTTTGCAGCAAAGGTGGGTCTTTGCTCGGTGGAGGAAGCAGAAGCGTGGGGCGTGTGCAAGGGGGTGGAACTGTGTGGAGTTTGGGGAGGAGAGGGATCGCTTCAGGCAGACGCAGAGGTGTGCAATGGCTAATTGCATGTGGATGGTGGCAGTGGATCGTTGAGTCTTGAACAGGCAGAAGCGGGAGGAGTTGGGAATTGAAGATGGTAGGAGATTTTTTTCCCTTAATTTACGAAGACGGTGAAGATTTGTGGCAACGGATATTTTTGAATTTTGTGTTTGGCGCTTCGGCCTTTCTTACCAAAAACAATTTTTTTGTTGTTGATTTTGATTTATTCAATTTGGTAGAGTAATGATGAAATGGTAACGTCTCTGGCCCAAAAATTAATCATGAAATGCTGATGTTACTTTTTTCACCTAAAATTCTAGCGTTCGTTTCTTGAAATTAAAGGGCATTTATCACTACACTTTATATTAATAAATCTATAATAAAATGATATTAATTAACACCCAAAAAAACCTATTAGTTCAATTTAACTATTAATAAATTTCTAGTAAAATGGTATTAATTAGCTCAAAATTCAGTGACCACCGCCAGGTGAAAAATTGTGCCAAGTAAATAAATTTTGTGAATGATCTGTTGCAAATAAAATTTTGAAGTGACCATCTTTCAACACCATCTTAGCATGTAAATCCTTTAATTTTCAAAAGATATATGTTATTAAACACTATATTTGATATTTGAGATTTTTTAATATATTTAAAAGCATTAATACAATCTTTGATTCATCAAGTTTGCTCTCATTTTGATTTTGGTCCTTTAAGTTTAAAATTAGTAGTTTTAGTAGTCCAAATTTTTATTAAATAATAGGGACCAATGTTTTAAATAAAATAAAATTTGAGTGACCGAAACCACTGATATTAAACTTGAGAGACTGAAACCAAAATGAGTGCAAATTTGTGGAACCAAAGATTTTATTAACTCTATTTAAAAAGTTAAATAAATTACTTAATTATAACATATATTTTGGAATACTTATGCGTATCATTAGATTATATTTCAGCATATAAGTGAGACAAATTAATTTGAAAAAGTAATAAATATACCAATTAATTAGGTTATTTATCTTAAAAAAAATCAATTAGCTTTTATGTTATAGACCAAAAATAGTAGTAGATTTTGAATTGAAAAGAGATTGATGACCTTAATGTGCACATATCACACACATATAATTAATCTTTAATAACGAAAACAAGATGCTGAACCATGATTAAGATAAAAACCCAAACCACAACAATAACTAAATATTCCTATCAAATACAAATCTGATCAATTCAAAACTTTCAATAGGTACAACCAGCTTTGACGTCTTTTCAATTACAAGATGTTAATTTCCATAATTTGTACCCTTTAAAATCAAGCATATTTAAAACTTCCATAGTGAAATTACATTAAAAAAATCTTTTTGGTGCCTAGTAATACTTCACGAAAACTTGCAGAGCAAAAATAAACTTTAACCCTATAAGTAGTTGTTATTTGTTATTTACTTCTCATACTTTTAATGAGTAATATCATAAATTCTCTTATATCAAAAAAGAAGGGACATCCACTTAGTAAAGATGATAAAAATGAAATTTTGACTTTTTAACAAATTTAATGATGTAATTGGTTTTTTTTGTCTTTTAGCTCAAATCAAAGCATCATCATATTGAAAGCAATCTCATTTGATATACGGTTGGATTCTAATCATGAGTATTTTTTTCAATCAATTGATGCAACAACTACATATTACCATCACCAATATTTATAACTAATATAATCATTGAGTCTATATATTAGTATATTGGATAACACCTAATTCAATTTTTAAGACTAAATTATACAAAACCCCGTAAATATTGGGTCAGTTACAAATGACCCGCTCACATTTCAAAGTTAATTTCAAATCCCCTAACTGTTTATTTCGTCATCATAAACCTTCTTTGTTAATTTACAATTACTTTTTTAATGAACATTGCCACATCATATTATAAAAGACACATGTCATTCTATATAGCATTTCAGGTAAGTTATTGATTTATAAAATCCCCTAAACTTTTACTGGTTTCAAATAACCCTTTTGATACTTGAAAATTTAAATTTAACCACCTTAAAGTTTTAATTTTTAATATCAAACTTATGTCATTATTAAAAATATTAATAAATTCAGTAAGATTTTTATTATCATTTATCCTTTAAAATAGCCATTTTGTATGGCGTGAAATAGAAGAATGGTATTTAAAGAAATATAAAAAATAAATGGATATTTTTAAATATAAAAATAAGCAAATAAATATTCTGTGAATTTTTTAAACTTAATTATCACTTCATATCTTGAAGTTTTGCAATTATTCAATTAAAGTGTATTACATTGAAAACATCGTTTTCAACTGTCCAGGGTTGTCTGCAACTTGTCAAAGTTTATAGGGGTTTTATAAAATTAGCAACTTACATAAGATGTCATGTGTCTTTTATTAATATTGGTGTGGCAATTTCTGTTAAAAAAGTGACAACAAATTAACGGTATAGGTTTATGATAAAGGAATAAAACATTAAGAGAGTTAAATTTAAACTTTGAAATGTTAAGAGGGTTATACACAACTAACCAAAAGTTTAAAGGGTTTTATATAACTTAGCCATTCTTTGATAAAAACTTCCATTTCATTTTTATAAATTGGAAAAAAGAAGGAAAGTGGAATATAAAAAATGTATTAAACCTCAAATAATTAACTAAGTCACTTTGAATTTAACTTGTATAGTATTAAAACGAAAACGACTGACCAACAATAATTAAATTTACAAGACCATTAAAAAAGAAAAGGAAGAAAGGTTGAGTGTCAAAACACTTCAAATCTATATTTGTTTTCTTGACAAATTTATACTGTGTTGATTGAAAAAACATAGGACTACATTATATTTTGTCTAAATTACAGAAATATTTTTTTTAAAAAAATTATATAAACCTCCTTTAAAATTGAAATGTACACAAACCTCTTTTATAAATTTGAGTTGTTTCATAACTTATTAATTTTTGTTATATCATAAAATTTTATAATTCTACTATTCACATTTATTGAAATTTATTCAATTTCTGAAAATGTAAAGTTAGATGTGATTGAAAACTATATTTGAGAAAAGCCTGAGGATGATGGTACAAGCTAAGCAAAGAGCACTGGGGAATAACGTGCACCGCATTCTCAGTCTAGGCAAATATCATGCAAGCCTTCTTCTTCTTCGTCAACTCTATAACAAGATCATGTACCAGTGGATTGGAGTCATCTGTCACTTGCAGCAAAGAAAATTTAGATCCTCCCAAGCCCAACGATTGATATGTGGTGAATTGATTGGAGTAATCTTCAAAGTAACAATTCCCACTTACCAATTTATACAGTTTCCCTTTATTTCCGTAATTTGATGGGTAATACTTGAAGCCAAGGATCGGTTCAACTAAAAATGGGTAGGTTGCCAAAATTCATTTGTGTGGTGATGCTCAAATTCGCAATGAATCTCGGATATAGTTATAGTGCTAAACAAAATGCTTAGCTCAGTCTACTCACCACACAAATAAATTTTGACTATTGGTAGCGTTTTAATCTCAACCCTTTATTTATATTTTTTTATTCATTAAATTTTAATTATATCAGTTTTTTAGTATCTCTTTCTTTTCTTCCTAACCCTTCAGCATCGACGCTCTCCTTGCAGATGCAAATATTGCATAGGGAGATGCTAGGAAATCAAGAATAAATATAATTTTCTACTTTGATGCTCTCCTTGCAGACGCTTTCCTTCAAGTTTGTTGAGGTTCTAATCAGATTTTTAGCATCGATGCTCTCCTTTAGCAATGTGAACACTGACCGTATTAGATTATTTTATAATCCAGAAGGCACTTGCTTCCTTTTCTTATATATTTGGATCGTGACCTGCTCATGCCTTTTGTAATATTGCTGGGCTTTTCTTCATTTCAACTTTTAAGCACCAAATAACAAGAACTTTTATATCCAACAATCAATTATTTATACAAGAGTACTTCTGATACAAGAAGGTTAAAGAGGTGATACATTACTAATCCAACATTTAAGAAATTTAATTTATTTTATCCTTTTCTTAATCATATATGAATTAAAAATAAAAAGGTTATGAATTTTCAAATTGAACTGTTATGGATGATTGGTCAATAACCATCGATTTTTTTTTACACTTAAAACAAATAAAACAAGTAAAAAAACTACAAAAAATCTTCATGTACAAAAATTCAATAGTATGCATAAAGTATGTATAACATTTTAAAAATCTTCAAAAATATAGGGAAAAGAATCTGGACACACAAAAAAGTTAACAAAAAATTTTGTTGAAAGAAAGAAAAATACAGTTTTTTTTTTTGGCCAAAGGAGACAATTTTATTAATCACAAAAAAATATTAGTACACACGCTAATAGCCGAAGCCAAGATAACACTCTAAAAAATTCCTATGGTTACAAGCTAACACACATACTCACCAAACTAGTAAAAAACTATACACACACTAATAGCCGAAGCCAATCAAGAACTCAAAAAATCTGCTATTACAAAACTAACACACAACTCACCAAATCAAAATAAACTGAGACTAATATACTGCACTAACAACCATTACAGACTTACCAAATCATTACTGCAGTGGGTGCTGATACTACCATTAACCAATTCCACTTCTGTCTTCATTTCCTCCATCTGACGCCATTCTCCCGACTATATCCCTACCTCCAACCTTTGCATCAATCTCCAAAATATGAACCAAAGGGGATGGTGGTACATCTACCCACCCAACAAGGCCCAGCCCCTTATTACATGCCACAGCAACCCAATCTGCTGCCATATTGCTCTTCCTATTCACCAGAGCAACCTCCACTTCCCTCATTCTATCAAGGTTGGCAAGTATCTCTTCCATAGCCCATTTTGCTCTCCAGTCTATTCCTTCAGTTGACTTATTTTTACAGCACCAATATATCTCTGCACAATCCATTTCCACCACAGCTTTATTGATGTCCATCTCATCTATCAGTTTTAATGCCCTTTCAACAGCAAGAGCTTCTGTCATTACTGGTGAATCAGTCATCACTTTATCACCAAAAGCCCATAAGAATTCACCCTTCTCATTCCGACATATTATTCCTACAGCTGCTGAATTTTTCCAGTAGGATCCATCACAATTAATTTTAACAACTC
>QFDD01007272.1:0-11148 GCA_006871305.1 Vachellia collinsii
CGGGTCGCCGGTTTCCGGCTTGACCCGGCCGGTCCGGTCCGGGTTGGCGAACCTTGAAATTAACGGTATTAACATTAGATGTAGGTCATTTTAAAACTATATGAACTAACACTTTTAAAACTATAATTAATTAATAAAAATTATTACAAATAAAATAAATATTGTTTCTAATATTTTCATATTTAATATTGATTTTATTTAATATATTAATTAAGATGTAATAGTAAATAATAATAATAAAAAAATAAGAATAAGAAATAAAAAATTTAAAATTGAAATTAATAATTAATAAAAATTATAATTATAATGATTAATTAATAAATAATTAAATAATAATTAAATTTGCTACAGAATATGTTTCCGTGGCTAATTCTGTGGCTAAATTTCCCACGAAAAATTTTCGACTGAAATTGCCAAGGAATATTTTTCCGTGGCTAATTTTGCGACAAATTTTGCC
Organism: Vachellia collinsii; assembly: GCA_006871305.1. NCBI lineage: Eukaryota > Viridiplantae > Streptophyta > Magnoliopsida > Fabales > Fabaceae > Vachellia > Vachellia collinsii. The sequence continues at coordinate 458 of QFDD01007272.1, forward strand.
ACGGTAATTTTTGTTAGAAATATGATTTTTTTTGTAGTGCCCAGTCATTTGTGAGCGCTATTTGATTTCTTGTCATCCGTTCAGGTGATGCACAGGAGCGTGTTACATATCTAAGGTGTTTTTATGGCCTCCCTCTATTGCTTTTAGTCCACCTTTTGACAATGTTCGATTCTTTTGGGATTGAGGTTATGAGAAGCAAGTAAGGTATCTTCCTAACTCAGAGAAAATATGTTCTTGATCTTTTGAATGAGACGAAAAACATGGAGCAGCACCAAGTAATATAGCCATGATTTTTAATCCATTTTTGGATCTTGATGAGAGCATGTTTAATGAACTTCCTAATGACTTGAAGAAAAGGATCGATCCAGAGAAACTGAAGCCATTTTCTAATCCTGAGAGATATTGAAGACTAATTGGAACATTAAACTATCTTACAGTAACCTGTCCTGATATAACCTTCATAGTCAGTGTTCTTAGCCAGTTCATTACGTGTCCGACAGTTGCACAATGGGAAGCCTTAAAGCATGTCTTACATTATTTGAAAGGTTCATCAAGTCGTGGCATATTGTATATGAACCATGAACATACTAAGGTTGAGTGCTTCTGTGATGTTGATTGTGCAAGTTCAAAGGCTACAAGAAGATCCACCATAAGGTATTGTGTATTGGTGGGTGGTAATATGATATGTTGGAGGAGTAAGAACCAAGCTGTGGTGTCAAAATCAAGTGCAGAAGCAAAATATAGAGGTATGTCTAAATTAGGTCAAGAAATTAATCATATGGGTTTTTCAACTAATGAAAGAAGTTGGTATTATTACATAATTGCTTGCAAAGTTATGGTGTGACAATAAAGTAACCCTACACATAGCTTCTAATTATGTGTTCCATGACCTCACAAAACACATTGAAATCGATTACTATTTCATCTGTGACAAGGTGAAGGAAAATTTAATTTCTATAAGACATGTACAGTTGAATGACCAATTAGGTGATCTATTGAGGAAAACATTGGGTAGGACACGAGTGAAATATCTTTGTAACAAGTTGGGTATGATTGATATATATGCTCCAACTTGAGGGGGTGTTAGAATAATATAATTAGGAATTTTGTATATAATCAGGAAACAAATAAAGGATCTCAATCAAGGATTGTTTAATTAATTATATTGAATAGAGATAAATGTGTAGGCTCCTTATTTCTATATATATAAATCCACTTTGTGTACATATCAATACAAGAAGTTCAGATTATTTATTCCTTCTCTGTTATTACTTTACAGAGACCACACTTTAAGTATGATTTTAGCGTGATATTAGTTCTTGACCAAGAGAAAATGCTAGTATCAATATGTTGCAATGTGTTGTCTTAACATTTGATCTAAGCTAGTCCGATGTGAAAATTAAATGTCATGGAGAGAGCACGGATGGAGTGGCATTTCAAAAGTATACAAGTAAATATTTCTCATGTGATATTACCCATCTTAAGTTTAGCTCTTCCTCATCCTTATCTCATTCAAATTAAACATCCAAAGCCTAAAGTCCTTCCTCTCCTTAACTCATCGCCTTCATCAATCTTCACCAGGATCCATTGTCTCCCTTTGTTTGATCGCCATCTTCATTCACCTCTGTCTCTCCCTCAGTCGATCTCTTCTTCTCTGATAAACAGTCTCCATGATATCTCTCTCTCTCTCTCTCTCACACACACACACACACAAGTTTTAATTCATGGGCTCTTCATTGGGGGATAACTGCAAGATCACCAAGAAAACAATGAGGCAAGTTTTCAACAAGGGAAAAATTTAATTTAAGACCTACTGTAACAACTAAAGTTCAAATAACCCCTAAATTTTCTGAAATTTCATAGTAGATGATCAAGGGACCAAAATGGTGAAAGCATGAGAATTTAGAAAAGGGGAGTTGTTAATAAAGCGATCTATAGAAAATTGATGGTCGATGTTGCTTTTTTTTTTAATATATTTTTTAAGTTAAAAATTCCAAAAGTAGAGTTAAAAACTATCTTTCTACAATATCTTTTTTTAAAATATATTTATTTTCCTTTTCTTTTTCTTTTTTTTTAATGCATTTAATATTTTCTTTCTACAACATCTTAAAACCTTCATTACAACACAGGGTCGGCCACCTCCATTGTTAATTATTTTGCTTCGTTCTTCTCTCCATTCCCTCCAAGCTCTCCCTCCTTTTATACTTCTACAGATTTTGAAAAAAAGTCATCTATCTTGTTTTATTTATTTTCCAATCAACTTCGCTGCAGATTCCAGTTTCAATGATCATATACATCTTTTTTGTCCCCTCTTTCATAGATCACGCGTCGCTTTTGTTTGAGAACACTCATTAAAACCAGAAGTCACTCCTCATTCAAATAGAACCATCCAATTTTTTTAGAATGTAGTGATTCAAATTACATAAGCTAATTTGTTTGCCTGCATGGGCCTACTTCAGTAAAGAAAAAGTCTCCAATGTAGACCAACATCCAACAATACTAAAGCAAGATATGGGGGGAAGGTCACGTGCTGCCAAATAGCAAGTAAAATCTTGAAGCTTATATCAAGCATTGCAGTTTAGACACTTCACTTATAGCTATAAGCCCAGGTCAGTGTTTTATACATCCACACGTTGCATCACTTTTCTTTTCCTTTTTTCTCCATTGTCATAATCTCATATTTGATTTTGTTTTCCTTGAGGGCTAATGATATGGTTTAGTTGTTGTAGGTTGTAATATTACTGCTTCATCAAATTATACTTCATAAGTTGCCTCAATCTTTTATGGCATGTGACCAAGAAGCATCTTCCTCAAACTCTTCGAACTCCAATTCAACCCGAAGAACTTGGAAGTATGACATTTTCTTGAGCTTTAGGGGTGAAGACACTCGTAAAGGCTTCACAAACTATTTGTACCATGTGTTAAAAAGGAGTGGATTCAGAGTTTTTAGAGATGATGAAGAACTTAGAAGAGGAGAAGTTATCTCACAAGAACTGCTGCAAGCAATTGAAGAATCTCGCTTTGCAATTGTTATTCTCTCCAGGAACTATGCCTCTTCTTCATGGTGTTTAGATGAGCTGCAACATATTCTTTATTCAAGAGATAATTTGTCTCAACTAGTTCTCCCTATATTTTATCATGTAAATCCATCTGATGTAAGAAAACAGCAAAAAAAATTTGGTAAAGCTTTCACCAAACTTGAACATAAGTTCCAACAAGACCAACCGAAAGTGCAAAAATGGAGGGATTCTCTAACACAAGTGGCTAATTTATCTGGTTTTGATTCCACTCAATATGGGTAAGTTTTTTCAATACTCCCTCTGGTCCTATAACTTCAATATAATATTCACTTCAATTCATTGAACACTGCATTTGTCCCATAATGTTGTTTTCAGGTACGAAGCAGAACTTCTTGAGGATGTGGTTGAACATTTATGGGACCAACTTCATCCCCAATCGCCACCTGTGAGTGTAAGTGATGGACTAATTGGGATTGAATGGAGAGTAGAGGAAATCCTTAAACTCTTAGGGATGGGGTTTGATGATGTTCGGTTTATCGGAATATGGGGAATGGGTGGTGTGGGCAAGACAACTCTTGCTAGAGCTCTCTATGAGAGGTTCAACCACCAATTTGATTTTCATTATTTTCTTGCCAATGTGAGGGAGGTTTCAGAAAGACATGGCCTAGTTTACTTACAGAACAAACTGCTTTCACAATTGAAGATAAGAAACTCCCAAATCGAAGACAAGCATGAAGGAAAGACCACATTTGGATACATTTTTCGCAATAGAAAGGTTATGCTTATCCTTGATGATGTGACTCATATAAGCCAATTAGAGAATTTAGCTGCAAGCCGAGAGTGGTTTGGTGATGGGAGTAGAATCATCATAACAACTAGAAATCGTCACTTGCTGTCATCTCATGGAGTGGATGAAATACATGAGGTTCTCCCAATGGACAACACTGAATCTCTTCAACTCTTTTGTCAAAAAGCATTTAAGAAAAGAGTTGTCCCTGGTGATGAACAATATCAGCAGTTGGCTCTATCAGCAATTAATTATACAAGAGGCCTTCCTTTGGCTCTGTGTGTTTTGGGTTCCTTCTTTTGTGGCAGAGATGGTTTAACAGAATGGCAAGATGCTTTGGATATGCTTAGACAAGATTCAAATAATGACATTTTAAAGACACTTAAAATGAGCTACTGTGAACTGTACCTTTCAGAAAAGAAGATATTTTTAGATATTGCCTGTTTTTTTAACATGTGGGGCAAAGATGAAATCATTCAAATATTGGAAAGTTGTGGACTTCATGCAAGAACTGGTTTGCGAACACTTCTTGAAAAATCTTTGCTTGATGAAATTGAGATTGGCGGTACTACATATATAGATATGCATAATTTGCTTCAAGACATGGGTAGGCATATTGTAATTGAGGAATCTCCTCTTAATCTCGGAAGACGCACCAGATTGTGGCTTCCCAATGACATTGACGGATTATTAGAAAGACATACGGTAAGCAATACATTTAATTTCTTGAAATAATAATAATAATAATAATAATCATCATCATCATCATCTTCTTCTTCTTCTTGTGAGTGCTGAATTTTTAATTCCTTACTTGCACAACTTTTCTTTTGAGATCTTGGTGACCATTATGCTCGTTATCAGGGAACTAAGCAAACAGAAGGTGTGGTTTTGCCCCATAGCTTTGAGAAAGATGAAGTTTGTTGGAATCCTAAGGCCTTTTTAAAAATGTATTCGCTTCGACTACTTATCATATCGTGTAATTTTGACCTTCGCCTTCACCTCAAAAGCCTTCCTGGGTCATTGAAAGTTCTTCACTGGTATGGATATCCCATTGAAGCTCTTCCTTCTAAAGAGCTCATGAATCAGCTCGTATATCTCAAAATGCAAAATAGCAAAATAAAGCGTCTTGCTGATGATGAACAGGTTATATACTTTATATAAAGCATTCTGACATAACTCAGTGATGAAGATAAAGTTTTTTATGACTGATTTCTTCTATCTCTTGTTTGATCAGCCTATGAAGAATCTGAATATTCTGGATTTGAGCCATTCTAGAAACCTCCTTGAAACTCCAAGTTTTTTTGGATTTCAAAATTTAAAGAGATTAGTTCTTGAAGGATGCACCTCACTTGTTGAAATTCATTCTTCGCTTGGGCAGCTTCACTGTCTTGTTGAAGTAAATTTGAAAGGTTGCTTAAATCTTAAAGTCCTTCCAAAAAAATTGGAAATGAATTCTCTAGAAAAATTGGTTCTATCCGGATGCATTCAAGTAAGAAATCTTCCAGAGTTTGGAGAGAAGATGGAAAATCTCATAATACTCGACGTCAAAGAGACAAGTATGGAGAAACTTCCTGAGTCACTTGGATTCTTAACTAGCATCGAAACTTTGGATTTGAAGGGTTGCCAAAATCTAGTTGGCCTTCCCCATAACATTCACAAATTGAAGTGTCTGAAAGTTCTTGATATCTCTGGCTGCTCAACTTTTTCTGAATTGCCAGAAAACCTTAATGAAAATGAAGCCTTGGAAAAGCTTGATTCAAGTAAAACAGCCATCGCAAAAGTACCTTCTTCTATTTGTTATTTAAAGCAATTGAAGACATTGGCGTTTCATGGATGCAAAAAGCGAACTTCCAACTCAAGTATGTTATCTCTTCTATGGAATCAAATGTCTCAGAGGCATTCATCTCCTAAGAAGGCCTTAACATTGCCTGCTTCTATCTTCAATATTGAATCACTGACAGAATTAGATTTGAGCTACTGCAATATTGCTGATGGGTTCATTCCTGATTACCTTAATGGCTTATCATCATTGCAGAGATTAGATTTGAGTGGAAATGAGTTTGTGAATCTACCTCATGGCTGCATTTCTAACCTTTTGAATCTAAGGTCTCTTTATTTGAATTCCTGCACAAAGCTTGAATTTTTGCCACAGCCTTCGCCGGGTTTAAATCTAATGGATGCTGGAGAATGCGGTTCATTGAGAACCTTGTCGGACAAAAAGTTGTTACATCTCTTTGCTTCAATTGAACTGGTATGTACATATATGGCTTTATATTTTCCAACTACAGATCCATGCATGTCTTTTGTTGTTAACTGTACTCAATTTGTGACATGATAGATTCATTGGTTTTAGGATGGCCAACATACTGAAGAATTAAGGAGAAATATTAGAACTTTGTCGGTGACTATTCCAGGGAGTGAAATCCCACCATGGTTTGAGAATCAGATTCATCTTCCTCTGAATGACAAGCATGTAGCTTCTGTAACCATAAACATTCCTGTAGGTCAATGGTTAGGAGTAGGGTTGTGCACTGTAATTGATGATAAGAGTTGTTCGCCTCGCTGGGGTTTTGATTTGAAAGCTTCCGATGGTAAGTATGTACCCCTTCCAGGAAGGACACGTGAACATGAGAAAGAAATAAAATCTTGCCATCTGTGGATCGTGTTTTGGAAAATTAAAGAGGAAAGCAGAGATGAACTATCAAGGAATTCCCGTGAGATTCGCTTGAAATTTTGTACTGATCGGAAGCAGCCTCCATCAATTAAGTGTGGATGGCGTTTCATTCCCAAAGGGGATTTAGAATTGCTCAAGGATAGCGTAAGTTGATTTCTCTCAACACTCTCTTTCATAATATATTTTCTTCTGGTCAGGCACCCTAATTAACTTTTTTCAAAAGGTCATATATATCATCCTGAATGACAGACATATATGCTGTACATTGTCTCTATGAGGATTTCTCAACATGTTGACGTTCATGATCCATACATATATAACTTCTCCTTACATGAATTATTGTAAACCAAGCTCCACATTTTACATGCTCATTGTGTTCGCTATTGATATTTCACCCTTTGTGGTCTATAATTCTATGTCCTACTGCTAGTGTTTAATTAAGCTTTAATTAATTGTCTGTTGCCTTTGTGACGTTCATTATCTTTGAGGCTCATGGATCCGCAAGAGGTCTACAAATCAAGTATACTTTGTGCATTAACTTTTTGTTACATTTCAACGTGGGGTTCTTACTTCTTAGTTACATAGTTTATACCATTTTAATAACTTAGGAAATATCTTGTTTTTTTAATGTATACTTAGGGATTACGCCATGAATTTAAGGGATACACATTGTGCTCTGAAGCTGAAGAGCAAGAACAATGTAGTTTATTACCAATAAATGAGAAGTCGCAGATCATAACCGATAGATGTGAAGCAATGTCTCAGGCGTCATCTTCTTTATGCTCAGAAGAGGAAGACAAATTAGAAGATTCACAGATGCCGGTCATTACGCACTGCGCATGGTACGAAATATATTGATGTGTGTGTGTCTTGTGTTAGAATTATTTTGAAGTTTAGGTCATGATTTTAAATTGGAAAGTGTTCTCTCTTGACTTTAATTTCTTGTTATGAAATTTATACTTGTGATTTTGTTTTTGATGTTGCAACGTTGCCGGATGCGCAAAAATAGCCACCATGACTTTTATACATCAACTGCGAACCCGGCCATCACAAAGTCACCTTCACCAGATTGCTGTCATTGTGAGAAGGTATATGATCTGACAAGTACTCTACTATATTTTTCCTTTGATCCAAGTCCTTGCTATGTTGGATTTATTTGGGACATTTTGGCCTGAAATCCTTGCAATGTTATACTGAATTTTGATCAGTTGTGATTCCATGCCTGACTTGCTGTTAGAATTTGCCAGGGAACTCACTGTGGTTCAATTCTTTCTGTTAACAGGAAGCAACTATTTGTTCTGATTATTCAGTCAATGGCACACAAGTTCCTGCCTCAAAGCAGATTTCATCAGGGGAAAGAAATCATGATGCTGGTGATACCCTTGTGCCTAGTATTGCTTCCAATGCTAACATCCCAGGCTTTGAACAAACAATTGCTGAGGACATATTAAAAGAACTTTCCCAAGTTCCTGACATAACAGAAACTGAATTGGTGCAAATTTATATTATACTTACTGGGAATGAAAGAGAGTATGAATCATTTAAGGCTCTTCCTACTCCCTTATTGAGAAAGCTTTGGATATCAACCCAGCTTAAAAGAAATTATAGTTAATTTGTAATCTTTGGTAAATTTTTGGGACAATAACCGTTTCGCTAACCCAGCATTGTTTTATGCTCGTGTTTATTATGGATTGGTAATGAAATTGGATTTTGAGATGCATCAAAATGTCATTACATTTATTTTGGATTGCTGATGAAATTAATCTTGTAAACCATAACATGTACTGCATTCTTTTTGTGTAGATATATTTTTTTTTTAATCTCTCAAATTATAGCTCCCTCCCTGACCATACTCAACAGTCAACATCTCCTCTGTTCATGCCCTGTTCTTCACAGCACCACTATTTTCTTCATAAGAATAGTCTCTCTGTTTTCAAAAGATTGATCATTTTAATAAAAAAAATTAAGCAAGCTGACTTTCTAAAATTCTCACCCTGATATTATTTCTCATAATACCCTAATCTTATTTATTTATGGTGCATCCAACACCCATAGACATTAATTTCTTATTACGTCAATCACCTTCATTTTATTTTAGGATTTAAGGCAGTAAATGCACTATAAATAAGATTTCTAAAGTATCAGAAAAATAACATGGGTACTAAATGCAATCGGGAAAATAACATCATGATGTTAAATGTCACTTTGTCATTTGTTACTTTGTCGTTATTATTTTTCTTAATATTAGTTCTTAGAGAAATAACATTAGGAAAATGTTATGTTGCGGTTGACTACCAAACACTTGGATCAATTGATAAGGAGTTATTCTAATAATTACTTGAAGGTGGTGAGGTTCCCCATTGTGGGCCAACACTCTCGCGAATCGAATTAATAGGTTGCTTGGATTTTTTGGTATTAGGATCTAGAAAACGCGTCGGATACCAATTGATTCATTAAAAAAAAAAAGGATAAATGTGCAAATTTAGCAACAAAGTTATTAGTCAGGAACAACAAACACAATTAACCTTTTAAGGTTGCAAATTAAGCAATAATCAATTAATAAGGTACAAATTTAGCAATAATTAATCAATAAGGGTGTAAATTTAACAATAATCAATCAATAAATGTACAAATTCAGCAATGCCATTAACTTTCCTTTTACTCCGCTTAAATAGTTGGTATATTTTAGGATCTATGACTTCATTTTAGAATCATTTAGGTGATTAAAACTACTCATTTTTACTAAACTTCCTTTATAAAAGTTGCTCTATGTAATTTTTTTTTTCTAATAGTAATCAAAACACTAATTTTTTTTTAATTCTTTTGAATAAAAAGAAAAAATTTAAGCAAAAAAAGTAAGAAAGAAAAAAAATTTCAACAAAAAGAAGTAGTCTTCATTACTATTAGAAAAATAAGAGAAGTTAAGTAAAATTAAGTAGTTCTAATTATTTAAATGGTCGTAAAACAAAACCCTAGACTCTAAAATATATTAGCCGATTAATGGAAGTAGGAAGGGTTAACAGTTTTACCAAATTTACATCATTATTAATGGATTACTAAATTTACCCTCTTAAAAAGTTAATTGCACTATGTGCTTGTGACGTTAAATTTGCAATTTAATAAGCTACTGTTGGAAGTAGCATTTCCTTGGTTTCACATTCATTTTCCCAAGTCTTTGCGCACATGCAAGAGTCAATGACAGCATTTATAATTAAATGGAAGAAGTCATGAGGGAAAGGGCAAGGAAGGAACGAGGAAGAAAATGGGCTAGGCGCATACAAGAAATGTGCATGTGCCGTCATGTTCTTTTCAAAGAGATAAATATATAATTTAGGATCGGAGGTCGTAGTAATTAGCATGACATGTTAATCCAAATAAACAATTTATCTCTGAGTTTTATTAAATATATAATATTATCATATATTTCATAATTGTGTTTATAGGTACGAAGCAGAACTTATTGAGAATGTGGTTGAACATTTATGGGACCAATTTCGTTCTGAACTGCCAACTGTGAGTGAGAGTGATGCACTGATTGGAATTGAGTGGATAGTAGACCTTAAACTCGTAGGGATAGGTTTGGATGATGTTAGGTTTATAGGAATATGGGGAATGGGTGGTGTTGGCAAGACCACTCTTGCTAGAGCTCTTCCATCACCTATTTGATTTCCATTATTTTCTGGCCAATGTTAGGGAGGCTTCTGAAAGAAATGGCCTACTTCACTTACAGAATCAAATGCTTTCTTTTCTCAACATAAGAAACTTAGAAATTGAATGCAAGCATGGAGGAAAGAAAACAATGGGATACCTTTTCCGCAATAGAAAGGTTATGCTTATCCTTGATGATGTCAATCTTATAAGCCAATTACAGAATTTAGCTGCAAACCATGAGTGTTTTGGTGATGTGAGTAGAATCATCATAACAACTAGAGATCTTCAATTACTGAGATCTCATGATGGAGTGGATGAAATATATGAGGCTCAACCAATGGACAACAATGAATCTCTTCAACTCTTTCGCCAATAAAGCATTTTGAAGAGATCCACCTACAAAGAGTTTGTTGGAATTGTCTAGATCGGTAATTAATTATGCAAATGGCCTTCCTTTGGCTCTTTGCGTTTTGGTTTCATTCTTTTCCGGACGAAGGGAGATTGAATGGGAAGAAGCTTTGGATATGTTGAGAAAGGATTCAAATAATATCAAGTACAT
>QFDD01007273.1:0-14490 GCA_006871305.1 Vachellia collinsii
ACTCACAACAAGAAGGTTTGGTGTTCTGGTATTACCTTGATTCATGGTGGTTTCATGAGATGCAGTATCCGCATGGATCATTATCTTGTTGGTCATGGTTCCAATTTCCAAACGCTTACTATCTGGCAAGCTTCTGTTGAATCTTTGTTGTTGTTTTAACAATTATCTTTTAAGAATATTGATTTGATATACTTTTCTCACTTCAGGGAATCTTGTTGGATGTGGTTGTTTGAAAAGCAACATGTCACTTGGCTCTGGCTGTGTGCTTGAATGTAACACAGGCGGGAAACCTGATTCATGCATTTTATATAATTGTAAGAAAAGAAGGGTTTCTGGAAAAATTGTTACTTCATCAAGTGAGATGATGAGAAACATTCAACCTTCCCTGCCTTTATTGAACTCATCAGATTACTATATGAAACCATCTCTTAAGGAGTTAATGACCCAGGAGCTCCAAGATCCTGGTTATTGTAGCCGTGTTCCTGATTTCACCGTTGGAAGATTTGGTTATGGATCTGTCAGGTATCTCAAGAACACTGATGTTAGAGGTTTGAATCTAGATGAAATTGTGAAGATTCATAAGCATGAGATAATTGTGTACAATGATGAAATTGATAAGCCGGCAGTTGGGCAGGGCCTTAACAAAGATGCTGAGGTAGTTCTGATACTGGACAGTAGATCATTGAAGTCTAAGGAATGCCAGGGAAATGATTTAGTGAGTAAATTAAAACAAAGCGCAGAGAGACAAGGAGCACAATTTATATCCTTTGATTCAGGGACTGGTGAATGGAAATTCTTAGTTGAGCACTTCAGTAGATTTGGATTTAGTGAAGAGGATGAAGAAGATGTGGTTATGGATGATTCTGCTGCAGTTCAAGATCCTGATCAGATGGATGATGATGAGATATATGATGTTGATAAAGAAACTCCAAATTTTGATGAAGTTGAGCTATCTCATTCTCTTCCTGCACACCTTAGACTTGACCCAGTAAAAGTGAGAGAAATGAGATTACTGATGTTTCCTGATGAAGATGAGGCTGATGAATTGAGTCAGAAATCATCTCTTGGTAAAGAGCATGTAAGATCTTTACACAACTCTGCTCATCCTGTGTCCCATAGATCTAGTCCACCAGTTCCACGAAAAACTCCACTGGCACTGCTTGAATACAAACATGGGAGTTTTGATTCAAGCCCTCCTGGAGCTATTCTGATGTCTCAACAACATAAAGGGATGCCTCTTAGAACAATAAAAGCAGGTTTTAGCCTAGATATGAAGCATGAAACTCCAATATCTGGAAACTATGCCCGCAACATAGTCGACGCTGGTTTGTTCATGGGTAGGTCATTTCGAGTAGGGTGGGGACCAAATGGCATTCTTGTACATACAGGTGCACCTGTAGGAAGTGATAGAGGTCACGGGGCATTGTCATCTGTAGTCAGTTTTGAGAAAGTTGCTTTTGATAAAGTGGTTAGGGATGAAAATGACAAAGTGAATGAGGAACTTGTTGACTTTGCTTTTGATACTCCATTAAATTTTCACAAGGGAATAAACCATGCCATAAAAGAAGTTGATGTAGGACCATGCAAGCTGAGGTTTCAAAAGCTTGAGGCTAATCGTACAACGCTCTCCGAGGTTTCTCATGGGTACTGTGATATTATTGAGAGACAATTGGCTGTTCCTGGGTTATCTTCTTCTGCTCGACTAGTTTTGACCCACCAAGTAATGGCCTGGGAATTGATCAGGGTTCTTTTTTCTGATCGGCAACAAAAAGGACAAGTAGAATCTTTGGGTGCTGACAATGAGGAAGATATGATGCAGGATATCAAAGAAGTTAGTCGAGATATTGAGCCGGAAGCACTCCCTCTTATGAGAAGGGCAGAGTTCAGTTATTGGTTGCAAGAGAGTGTTTCCTATCATGTTCAAAATCAAATAAGCTCTTTGAATGAATCTGATTATCTACAAAATATTTTTGTCCTCCTTACAGGGAGGCAACTGGATGCAGCTGTGCAGTTGGCTGTGTCCAGAGGAGATGTAAGGTTGGCTGTTTTGTTAAGTCAGGCAGGTGGTTCAACTCTGAATCGTTCAGATATTGCCAGGCAACTTGATCTTTGGAGAATCAATAGGCTTGATTTTAGTTTCATTGAGAAGAGCAGATTAAGGCTTTACGAATTGATTGCAGGAAATATACACGGTGCCTTGTTTGATGTTAATCTTGATTGGAGGAGGTTCTTGGGCTTATTGATGTGGTACCAATTACCACCTGATTCGTCATTGCCCATCATTTTTGAGACTTATAAACATCATCTTGACAAAGGAAGGGCTCCATATCCTCTTCCTCTCTATATTGATGAAGTACCACCAAATGAGGCAATCAACTGGAATTCAAATAATCACTTTGATCTGTCATTTTATCTTATGCTTCTTCATGCCAGTCAGGAGACTGATTTCAGCTTTCTGAAGTCCATGTTCAGCACCCTTTCTTCAACCCCTGATCCACTTGATTATCACATGATCTGGCATCAACGTGCAGTCTTAGAAGCAGTTGGTGTTATCAATTCTAATGATCTTTATATTCTAGATATGGGGCTTGTGTCTCAGTTGTTATGTTCAGGGAAATGCCACTGGGCCATATATGTGGTCCTTCACATGCCCCATCATGACGATTATCCATATCTTCATGTAAATCTGATTCGAGAAATATTGTTCCAGTACTGCGAAACTTGGAGTTGTGATGCTTCTCAACGTGAATTCATTGAGAACTTGGGTGTTCCTATGGAATGGCTACATGAGGCGATGGTAGAGATAACTTCTTTCCCTTAGCATGAGATTAAACCTTAATGAGATTCGTAGGCCATATAATTAATTCCAGTAAAATCACATTACTATTTTTTTCTAGTGTTTGTAATTGATTTGGGGTGTTCTTCTGCTTCAAAAGCCTTGTAAGTTCTGAGTTTTTTTCCAAAGCCTCTGTGGTTGAATATATTGTTTTCTTAATGCAGGCAATTTATTACAACTATCATGGAGATATTTCAAAATCTCTGGAGCACTTTCTTCAGTGTGCAAATTGGCAGAAAGCCCATACTGTTTTTGTAACTTCAGTTGCTCATAAGTTATTTTTGTCTGGTAAGCTATAGTTCTATTGATTGCTAAGCGATGCTACTGAATGTGAGTAAATGCACAATGGTGACCTGTGCCATGCTTTGTTTTTTAATTTTCTGATTGTTAGCATGCTAGTTGAGGACCTTTTTGTTGCTAATTTTTTTTTCAAGTTTTTTGTAAAATTAGATGTTCTAATGTTGCAGTTAAGGACTGAAATGATATGAATTTTACGCAGGATTGCTTTTGGATGATTCTTATGTTTATAGTTTTTCATAACTCTGGTGTTTGAAATGAAGTACATGGAAAGTAACGATCAAACTTGTGCAAACATTGGACTTAAATTAGTTTGAAATGAAAGATAAATTGTATTGTTTGCCATGTCATTCACTTTTTAAATAACAGAATTCTTAAGCATTCATCTGTTTAACTTCTGATCATTTTAATTTTAATTAGTACTAGGACTTGTTTGATTATCAAGCCATTAGCCAATAGCAGAAAAATCACTTTGGCTTGTTCATTAACTTCAGATAAATGCATCGCAATTAACTTGCTATGTATCTTGTGCAGCTAAGCACACAGAGATATGGAGGATTGCAACTTCTATGGAAGGTCATAAATCTGAAATTGATAACTGGGAGTTTGGTGCTGGGGTTTATATTTCATTCTATCTTATGAGGAATTCACTTCAAGAAGACAGTTCTATGACTGAATTGGTATGGAAGTTAAATTATAAGCGTATATCATAATATGGGAACCTAGTAACGAGAAAAATGATCATGTATTTGAATAGTGATTGCTTCTGTAATTTAATGTGCATCTGATATTAGCCTATTGAGTGTAAGCTGTGATTAAGGTTTGCATAGGCTTGAACCCGGCCTGGCTTTGTCTGTGAAAACCTGTGTTAGGCCTATATGATTCCATATGATTATATTTTGGGGCACATGTAGTGGTGGAGAAAGAACTTCACATCACTTTTGTTTCTTTGGGCTATAAATTCATTGCAAATGTTTCTGATTGTTGGAAATTCTACATGAGATATTCATGTTAATATGCCTAATAGAGTCAGGCAGCATGTGCTATAGGTTATGCAACACAATCTTAACATTTTGTATGTGACCAAGTGTGGCATATTAGCCTTTTCTTGTATTCTGTGTTGCGCTTGCTTCTAGAACTGGAGATTGGGTACAGAGAGAACCATAGTTTCTAGTGTTGACATCCTGGTTTGTAATTATTTCTCTGGGCAAAAAATCACTTGTTTCCCTTTTCCCCAGGATTCTCTTCAGAGTAAAAATGCTACTTGTCGGGATTTCATCAGTCAGCTAAATGAATCCTTGGCTGTTTGGGGTTCCAGATTACCAGTTGATGCAAGGTATATGTTAATTTTAGTTTGTGATGCAAGATCAAATGTTTGAGACATCTGTTTGTACTGCTCCATAGGACTTTGTAGTCTTGTAAGTTATACTGACCTGCTTTCATATCTCATGTTCTCATATTATGTGCTGGCTTTTGGACACTTTCTAATATATTTTTTTTCTTGGAATTGTCAATTGCTTAGTTGTGAAGTGTGGAAAAATTGATAATAAAGACTATAAAATCATATAAACATATAGAAGATAAATGGAGAGAGGCTCCTTTTTCCAACTAAACGTGTAATTTGATGCTACTCATGTTTTAGTCAAAATAGAATATTAAAGTTATTCGTAAACATGAGGACAGATTGATGTCCCCTAATCTCGTATTGGTGAGCTAGGCCACATTGGTAGGAATTGTTTGAGCTGGAATTTACAATTATCACATTTTATCCCTGTATGAATAATATTTCTGGAACAATATTATGAGCAAAATATACCGGGGAAAATGCTATTAAATTAGAAAGTGTAGGGAGTCTATTAAGGTTTGTCATTGGGCCAAATGACATTGTCGAAAGAAAACACAAGAGCATTAAATTGTTGGGCTTCTCTGTCCAGGGTCGAAGTGGGAATTCAAACTAACAGCATTAATCTGCATTTTACTTGTCTCGTGTATGCTGGCGTGTGATCCTTGTTTTGTTTAAATACTTAGTTAAATTCTGTTTTCTGGGAATCTTTATATGGTTATTTGTATGTTGTTAGTTTGCATGGGGGTTCTCTTTGCTTTCTTTCAACATACAACTTGGAAAAATGTTGAGTGATGTTTATATACAATAACGACAAGTCTTATACCATACGATAGGGTCAGTTACATAGATCATATGACGTTATTATCTTTATCAACAACCATATTTTTAGATAAATTATTAATCAATAGGTCATGCTTAATAAATTGGTCCAGTATGATTGGTCATGCATCCATCTACAGAACTTCTAATTGTTATAACTTGATATGCAGGATGGCATATTCAAAGATGGCAGAAGAGATATCTGATTTGCTGCTATCGGCTATCGGCGAAGGCACTACTCGTGATGATCAGTTAAGTTGCTTCGACACAGTTTCCAAAGCTCCGATTCCGGAGGACCTTCGCTCAAGACACTTGCAAGATGCTGTGTCTGTGTTCATTTGTTTTCTTTCAGAGGTTGCAACAACATAGTGTATTGCATCGGAGTCTCAACATTGAGTTTATGAATTTTGAAGCAGAAGTGTGAATGCTATTATACTGTATTTTCTATTTATATTGATTCTGATGGCATCCAAGGAGTAATATGGGTTATTTTGTTTGTTGCTGGACGTGGATGACAACTGAGAAGTTCATGTCTATCCTACCTGTAGTTGGTAATTTGGGTTAGACCCAGCAGGCTCGAGTTAGGAAAAACGATGCCTGATTTAAAAGGGCCTAATTGAATCTAAGACCGCCGCATGTTGGCCGCGGGTTAGCCAGTCAACCCGCCACAACTTTCATAAAAAGAGGCTTCTCTTCGATACTTTATCCTTTGTTATTTGCTATCTTTATACTTTTATCGTTATAATATATATATATATATATATATGATAAACGTGCTTCTCTTCAATAACATTTCAATCACTTAGGCTTGTAAATAAATAATTTTATATATTTTAATGTACATTAAGTAAGGGAAACATTAAAAAAAATAGGTAAAAAAAGCTATCAATCCTATGGTGGGCTCAAGTTGGCTAAAAGCCGAACCACCGAGAGTCTGGCTTTTTGATTCTGCCAACTCTGCGGCTTGTGATGGATGGATCTGCATTACCTACTGTCATCGTATCACAGTATAAAGACATGGGATTATATTTTTCTATTTTCTAAAATCGGATTGGAGTCGTTTATAAAATTGGATGGGACTGATTTCTTTTTTTTTTTTCGGACAGAAGACAAACTTATCATTCACCTGGAAATAAGACGAGGTGTATGAATTGGTTGAAAGACTTGAAAGTACCTGTTTTAAAGTTTTCTTGTTCATAAAGACGTTAATTCTTAAGTATTAATATTTTCTATATATAAAATTCTTCAAAGTAATGGTAATTTTTGCATATGAGAACATATGAAATTCTCATACCCAATAAAATTTATAAAAAATATTTTTAACCAATTTTTTTTCAAATAGAAAACTTCTCTCGACTCCTCAGCAAGCTTGAAGAAAAAGTTTTTCCCCCTCCTAAGTAAGGGATCTTCAAATTGGAGATAATTCTGTTCGAGGTTTTATCAGACACTAAATATGAGCACATCTTGTAATAAGGATTTGAATCATGGTTTCTCACATGATAAAATATTAGCACTTTCTATTAGATCCAACCTCTATTGGTGGCTTTGAGAAGTGTTAGTCTTGAAATAGAAATGAAACACAGTGAGAAACAAAAAAGTGAAGAGCAATGGGGGAAGAACATTGTCATGGTTTTGCCCTGTGATAGGATACATATGGAACTTAAATTTGAGACATGATGAAAAGCTATCCGCTAAAACCAACGCCATGGCTACTAAAACAGATCTTTTGCTGCTAGAAAATTAAAGCAGAATTGGAATAACGAAGATTCATGCATAAACCGTAATTTTTTAAATAACTTAACTAATTTTCTTAATTTTTACAAATAATTGTAGTTATCTAATTTTTATATTTAGAACACGATATAGCAGATAATAAAATAATGAGCGTATATACTTTATTATAACGAGTTATGATTTTTCATTTCTACCTTATCTTGAAAATCTCAATCAAATTACTTATCTATCCAAGAAATCAAAACTATTATTAATAGAAGAATTTATTAATGATTGAATTTGATATTTTTCCAACAAATCGTATTGAGTACGCACACATTAAGGCTTTACATTCAATCATAGTTATGATGAAATATGATACTTTAAGAAAGTCAACCTATATTTGTTACAAATAAACTAACATCAACGATTTCCTTAATTTACTCAAATTAGAAATCCAATTCTTATTTTAAGGATGAGAGGCAATCTAAGATTGTAATGAATCCGCCTTTAATTTTTTCCCTTTAGTTTCCATTTTCATTGATAGTGTTTTTTTTTTTTTTTTGATAAGATGATCAAATATATTAATAAAATGTTAGTATAACATTAGAGGACTACAAGAATAAGTTCGTAGATATTACATATTAGACAACAGCTGATATAAAATCTTACAAGAATGAACATAAAAGCTACAGAAGCAAGCAGTGCAACAATCCTAACTAACTACCAAATTAAAACTTCCAATTCCAACTCTTCGTGGGCAAAAGGATACAATAGCCATAGATATTGTTTAGATATTGTGAAATTATTACAATGATTATGAGATATTACAATTTATACATTAATTCTATTTTAAGTAACCAGCAACGCCATGGTGTCTATAAATTCAACACTGCCTTGTTTTTTTTTATTTAATTTGGCTGAAGAAGTTAAAGCCTTCACGATTGCGATGGCTAAAGGAAAAGTTGTCGTCGTTGCCTCTCTATTCATCATTCTCTTCATCTCCCATGCAGGTCTGAATATATTTTCTTCTTTATCATCTTCTTCATCGATCTCATTTAATCAAAATCGAATTCTTTTTTTCTTTATCATTTTCACGAACCCGAATTTATTTTTCAATAATCCTTTCAATGTTACGTTATTTTTTTTTTTGGCATACATATATATACTTGTGCCCTTCTCTTTTCCTTTCACTTCTCTTTGGCCTCTCTCTCTCATACTCATTCCCACTAAACACTAAAGTTAAATCACAAGCGTTTTAAAATCTAAAATTTTTTTTGTTGCCTCTCTATACAAGTATGCATGCAAACCATTTTTTTTTTTTGGGTAAAAAAGATCCACATAGAGTCATTTTGATTACGAAGTCTTACTCCATATTAGTTCACTGCTCAGATATCTAATAACAGGATTTAGAAGAAGCACCGACAAACACCTGATTTGGTTCAAAGGGTTATAGAAAATACATACAAGCTTTTATACCTATATATACTTAATAAAGAATCGTTTTTGTGTGCTATTATTGTAAATTTTAGAGAAATTATTAAATTAAGTTACTGAGAAGATGAGATGTTGCAGGGTGTAGCGTTGAAGAAGTGAACGGAGACACAAAATGCTGTTGGGATTATCATGAAACAAGCTGTGAGCACAGTGCCTGCAACCTCAGATGCCAAAGTAACTGCCGAGGTGGCGAGTGCAAGATTAGAAACCACAATCATGTTTGTCATTGTTACTGTTAGACTTCTCCGGTTTTTAACGTAAGATTCATTTTATAATTCATATTTTTTTATTGATGTGGGTTTTATATTAAAGACTGGAGGATGACTACTTTGATTAACTATTAGGATTATTTTAGGCAAGCTTTTGTTATTAGTATTATTAATCATCATTAATGAAGTCCCTAGTCAAGATTGATTACTCGTAATTTGCAATTTGTTCTCATGAATTTTTTTATTTTCCTTTTGCTAAATTGCTATTCTCTTCTTTCCTTTTATTTCCTTTTTAATCATCATGAGTTGATTATACGCTTCCGGGAAATAAAAAAAAAAAAAACTAAGGCAGTAAATTTTTGGACTACCTAGTGGCTGTAGTTTCTCAAGGAATATGATATACATACTCACCATTAATATTTTCATTATTGCTTCAATTAATACACTCATTCTTGCAGGCAAATAATTGTATATAATTTTATCAACATTTTTTTCTTTTCATCATCTTCTTTATTTTCTTCTTTTTTAAAATACTTATTTTTTCTTATATATAATACATTTACGAGTAAGAGGAGTTTTGGGAGGCATATATCAATAATTACTATTTTTTTGCCAGCCATATTAATCACTGTGAATATATAAAAGTGTCATATAATAATATTTATTCATAACAATTTAGTTTAATCTTCATAAGTATCACAATTTATAATTCAATATGAGCGTAAATTTTTAGTTTTTATGTTCAATTTCTATTGATAATGAGTATTCGTAGATAAATTATAATCGTAATTTATAAAAGAAATAGGATAATATGGCCGAAATTATTTCGATTAATGGGTATTATATGTTTAGTATTAAGAAATAAATACTGTGGTAGTTTTTGAAGGAAATCAGTTAATTCAAACTGCTTTAGTATGTATATAGATTTACATATTATGGCGGTAACCATTTATATTAAAGGAAAACGTGGAATTAAAGGTAAGCAAAAAGACCGAAAACCGAATTCAAATAATTCAGTTTTTGATTCGGTTTTTTCAGTTATTTTTCTGTTTTTTATTTTGTGGCAATTCGGTGTTTGGTTTTCATTTCGTTGCCTATAAAAAATATTCGGTTTTAATTGAAAAACCAAATTATATATATAATATATATTTTTATTTACTAAATTATTAAATCTAATTATATTTATATATTTTGTAAATTATAAAATATTATTATATATTATCATATTTTTTTACATATATTATTGTTAAATATTATTATAATATATTTAAAAATTATTATATTATATTTAAATTAATAAATTATTAAATATTTTCGGTTAACCGGAAAACCGAATTGAAATAATTCGGTTATTTTCGGTCTGGTTAGTTTTTATTTTCAGTTTCAATGCGGCTTCTTTTAGGAACATTTTTGTTTTTACCTAAAACCGAATGCTGTAGCTTACGTGGAACTGAAAGGAAAGTGAATCTTAATGAAATATTTAAGGAAACAAATAATTGGTCTATTAATTAATTAAATGATATTGATATGGTTATCTTGAAACCATTAATAAATTACCTCTTATACGGGACATAAAAAGGAAAGTGAACGATATAATTGAAGGAAACATAATTGCAATCAAGATTTATTTATCCATATATTCTAATTAAGAATTAAGAAATTTAAATATAACTTAAGTGTGTGCCTATATATATCACCATAGATAGGTTTCTCACTAACTAATAGCATTATCTTGTTGGATTCAAATTAAGACTACTTTCTATGGGTAAAGAAAGAGTTTTTGTTTTGTCTCTGTTGATCATTTTGATCATCTTCCAAGCAGGTTTGCTACTTTTCTTTTTCATTTTTATGTTTCTCAGAACATTTTTTATTCTCCTTCAGAGATAATTTTTTTGGACAGTCTATTCTTATTTATAAGAAATACCCATAGCTTGTTTGATTTGAAATTTTCAGTCTCATTTTTTGTTTAAATTTTTGTCCTCACTAATTATTAATTGATATCCCTTGCATTGATTATCCATGCTCACACCCTTTTTATAAACAAGAGGATTTTTGACAAAAAAAATTACATTTTTTTTTACATATTTATTGCCTTTCACTGAAAACATAATTCGGTTATTTAAATATAAAAAAAAGGGGTTTATGTTTTGACCACATGAATTAATTCAAGGAGGTGATTTTTTGTACCTATTTGGACTAGTGATGGAAGTTACTTTCTCAATATGATGTACAGTTTACGGGGTAAATATGTAAGAAAAATTTTGTTTCAATTTACGTGAATATAATTTCTTAACTTTAATCCGAATAAGGTAAGTTAACATCCTCTGTGTTGTAAAAGTTTTTTTACATTTTGAGCTTGAGCTCTGATGAACACAAATTCTTGAATTCTCCGTCAAAAGTTTTGGTAGATCCTCTCTACATGTTTAATTCCTTGTTGTTGCAGTACTCCTTTGATCCTAAACCTTCAAACTAATTTGTAATTGATTTTTCACTACAAACTAAGTCCTACATTTCAAATTGAAAAATTATAGAGAATCAAAATGTTCCAGTTGCCTCCTGTAGATCCTGCAAATCTTTTGAAATTTCTCTTCTCTATCCCATCCCGTTCTATTCTATTATAGCAACATGATTTTTAAAGTAAAATGGAACTCACAGAAAGGCAGATCGAACATTTTAATTGGTGGATTTACAAATAATGTGGTGTATCCAATGCACTCAAGAATTTCTTAAAAGTATATATATATATATGTATGAAGAGTTTTGTTTTTAATGTTGGGCTCAACCATAGTAAACGATGACAATTAATTAATTAATTAATAAATTAATGCAGGGTGTTACATGGAATCAGTGAAGGGAGAGAAATGTTGTTGGGACTATCATGATCCGAAATGTGACCACAATGCTTGCAACAAGAGATGCCAAAACAGTTGCAGAGGAGGCGAATGCAAGATTCGAAGTAATTTACATGTTTGCCATTGTTACTGTTGATCCACTTTCTACCTAGTAAATCAGTGCATTGCCTCTTAATTTATATGCTACCTCTTCTGCCAAATAAGCTCGTTATTTTTTTTTTTTGGGAAATAAAATATTAAGCTTGTTAGTTACCTTTACTGATGAGTCCGTTTAGAAAACCGTTGGGAGAATGACTTTTGGCAAAATGTATTTTGGAAAAAAGAGTTTTTACCATAATGCATTTATGTTTGGATAGGTTAGATTCATAATGACTTTTAGTAAAATGCATTTATATTTGGATAAATGTTGGAGAAATGACTTTTTGAGGAAAATTACTTAAAAGGATATGAAGATCATTAATACATATACATTATTTTATATATTGTGATAAAATGAGACAAAATAAAATGATAAAAAAATGGAATAAAAGAAAATATATTTACATTACGTATAATTAAAAAGTAAAATTGTCCAAGTAATAATAACATTACATAATTAATTGGATTGTAAAGTTTGTACAATTTGATCTTTACTTCTGTCACGAACGGTATTCATCTGTATTAAATATATTTAATAAACAATAAATTATTAAATATTATGATTACATATATTATCATATTTTTTTTACATTTATTATTAAATAGTATTATATTATGTTTAGATTAATAAATTACTAAATATTTTCAGTTATTTCTGTTAACCGAAAAACCGAACAGAAATAGTTCAGTTATTTCGGTTCGGTTTTATTTTTAAAAGTGTTTTGGTTTTTCAGCTTTTACCGAAAATCGAACCGAAAAACCGATACTCACCCCTAGGATCGTGGATTCAATGGGGCTTATCTTGGTAGGAAACTCGATTGCCAAATACACATATATAGGTCGCCACTTTGAGTATACCATATCACGACTTAAAATTTTCACATCTAGATCGTGACCTAAAGTATTGCAGGTCACGACTTAAAATATAAGTCATCATCTGAAATGCATTCTGTAAAAATATGTTGCCAAATATTGTTTGATTTTCCAACATGCATTCCTCTCTGGAGCTCCAAAAGGAATTCCCAAACGGATCCACTATCTGCTGATCGATCCCTTAGCACTGCATCTGCAATGAAGGAGAATCTATTACTGACTCACATTGTTTGATTCTCAGATTGAAACAATCCCAATTTAAATAACATATAAGTGTCAGACTTCCCAAAAATATTTACAGCGATCAATCTTAATATGAAACTTTATGTCTTTTTATATATAAATATGCAAATAAGGAAATCGGCATTATGGCCACAAGTTACATTTATCTACAACAAAAGACTAAACCAAATTGTGTCTCGATATCTTCTCTCTGCGTCTAAAAAATCTTCTCTCTTCCACATTAACCAACTCGTATTCGTGGAGTTGTCTCGTGACTTTTTCTTAGAAGGAAATATGTTCATGCGCCCTTCCTAAAATTTGTTATCGTCCTCAGAGCATGCCTATCTGCACTCTCCAGGGGAGCGATTGGGAGGAGATTGAAGGAGGAAGACAGGACCGAAAGAAGTGTTTGAGAGAGAGACTCAGGGGTTGAGCAGAGAAGGAGGGAGTAGGAACGAAATCCATGCAGCCTCAGCTGTTTCTTCAAACGCAATCCCCACTGGTAGCTCCGCTTCAGGTAGGCTCTGAGCGTTCTTTTCCGTTCACAATTATAACCAAGTCTGAGTTTTTCCATCTCGATGGGTACATTTGTGTATATGGTTTTGATTTTCATGGTATGGAAAGCTTAATAGTCTTCTGCCAGTCAGCAGAACTACATTGCCGTGGTTGTTGTGCCAGCTACCTTGCAACTGATTTGCATCGAAGGGTGAAAACACAACACCTTGTGCATTCTAGACTGCCCTGCAATTGTTCGATAAAATACTTCAAAGAGAGATTGAAGTTAAAAATTTATATCCAGATATCTGTAAATGTAGCTTTCCGCTTTCCCTTTTATTGTTTGATTCACCGAAAATGTGTTGTGGCCGTCCGATGAGACTTGTGACTTGAATGATGTGGCACTAGAATTATTCTTGTGTCATGCCGATTCCCATATTCATCTCAGGGCCCATTTGGTGCAAATTGGAAACGTTAAAGGGAATGAGAATGGGAAACTTCTCTCCTACAAATATGGGACTCTGTCTTTCCCACAAAATCATTTGGACAAATTACCAAATACAATGAAAATACTTTCCGTAGAAAAACTTTTCCATTTACCAAATGGACCGTTAATCTCTCAGTTTAGTGAGACTGGTAATATATTCTGCTTTAGTTTGATTAGGATGTTGCACATATAGTGCGATGATATTCAAGGCAAATACACTGGTGCAGTGAAATTTGGGGTTGAAAGGCTGTATGTGTAATTGTCCTGAGAATAAAAAGGGATTATCATTTCATTCCTAGTTAATATTAATATTTTATTTATTTGTTGTAGTTATGTATTAAAGTTAATTTAGTAGCCTAGTCAATCTTAGGGTATTTGGTTATTGTCTAAAAAGAAAAAGAAAACTTACGCGTTCTAAAGCTTATCTAATAGTTCAGGTCAATTAGTGCATATTAACTGTTTGTTCAAATGCCTCTTAAAGAGAAGATATGGGCATATATCGGATAGCTATTGATGGGAGTTATAATTTTGGTTGAACTTTACTTTACAACACTTAAAATTTTTATGGTAATATATACTTATATGGAGACTAGCAATTGGAAATAAGAATAGTATTGTCGTTGTATGTACCATTTGAAAATGTTAATTCATGTATGCTAACATTTTAAATTTATGATTCTGTGCGTGCATGCTCTCTGTTATATAAT
>QFDD01007274.1:0-12706 GCA_006871305.1 Vachellia collinsii
CAAATTTAATGGATTGAGTATCCTAACCAGTTCCATTATTTAATCACCACCCTGGAATTTTTCACTCCCCAGTCCTTGCTCAAACTCAGCTGCCTTTTCACTTTCCATCATTTATGGCTCCTACTGTCTTAGCCTCTTGTCATATTTACCCCAACCCAAGTACCTTCTTCTTTACTCAACAAACACCTTATCAGACGAAGTTTCTAACCAGTTGAATATGATCTTTAAACAAATACTTATGATTTATATGTCTTTTAAAATGTTGGGGCTTAAGGCTCATGTCATAACACAGGTTAAAAAGGAGTTACATTTTCCTTTTAGAAGTATGACTAGCAATTGTGAGTTGTAATGGGGTTTTTTTAAAGGACCAGTATCTAAAGATGTTCTTAATTACTGATAAATATGATCTTTATTCAGGCCAAAACAGATTCTGTTTCAACTGGGACTTGAACAAGAAGAAACAAATCTGTCGAGCAAAATCTGATGGAACCGTTCCCAGAACTACAAGGAGATATCTCTTGTGCTAAAATGGTGGAAAAGATACTAAGCAACACGAATACCGTGGCCGGGTCAAGGGTTGGAAGGAACCAACGTAGATAAGCTTGCTCTATGTTATAGATACATCTATCATCTATCATTGGTGGTAACCAACTCAATTTTGAGGTTGAAACTTAAAGATGGGTTTAGATCAAGATATCGAAATTGAGACTTGATATAAAACGCATTAGACAGCTGGCCATTCCGTATTTCCATCATTTGAACAGAATGAAAAGGTGAGATTATATATTTTATTCATGATAATTCATTAGGCCTAACTATATGTGCGAGCAATATAAATCATCGAAAACAGAACGGAACAGAGTGAAGTGAGTGCTATGTGTCATGATTAAATTTGTAGAATGAGAACTGTAACGAGTCATCTGTGATGGGTTTCAAGATGAAGGATTCAAATTCTTTACATATTAATCAGAAGCAAAATTGAAGTATGGCTATGAAGAAAGGATGGACGAAGTTGCTGGAGGGGTCCAAATAAAGGAGGATTCACCGATTCAGTTCTATTGTCCTCTTCCGTACCGTCTGCAAATGGTAGTTTTTGATGTGACCTTAAGCCGAATCACCTCATAGTTCCGAACTTGAATGTTTTGGGCCTCTAGATAATAAGTCCCTTCTATTTAGTCTCTCCCTTTTGTCATTCAACATGCCAAGGATATACTTTTCAGAATATGAATTTAGACATTCCTACTTGATAAAAAGAGAAATACATGGTTGATATCACTCTGGAAGGGAATCTAACTTGGACAAAAGTTAATAAAAAAAGTATAGCACTGCCAAATCATCTAGTAATTAAAAGCACAAATCCTCTCTGTTTATGTCCTGGCTAGCTAGAAACTAGTGGAATTTTTATGATACACGCAAAATTCTTTGGAAGTAAAACATATTTGCTCTGGCCTGTCCACTCCATATTTCTATTTTCCCATTCATTTCATTTTAAATAATCCTTTTCCCCCCTGCCAACGAAGATTCTGAATTTTCTTGGTTTACGACAGGTTCCTTCTTTTCCTATGCCAATTAAGATTTTGAATGTGTTCTTATATATTTACTGTTGACTTCACGTGCCATGTCTCAATCTTCAAACCGCTTTACTGCAATACAGAATTGTGGATTTCAAACACTGTTTCCTGCAGTTTACAATACATCTTTTTTAAGTTTTTAACATTTCTTGTCAAAGCCCCCCGCCCCAACAAAAAAAACAAAAAGAAAAAGAAAAAACAGAGAGAGAGAGAGAGAACTTCTTAGTTTAATTTTAATCCTGCAGTAGAGGAAGGGAGATGACGACTATCAAATTAATCTACATTCCACGAACGACTATTCAACTAACATCGAAGTAAAATGTAAACTTCAATTAAAGTTGATCTCTATAATCAATGACAGAATACGATATTTGGCATGAACTTTAAAATTACAAATTCAACCCTTTTAATCTTTTTGCATTTGTTTTTCTATAATCTCATGGATACTACTTCTAGAATCCTTTGAATCAGCTTAACCATGGTGTGAACTAGTTTGTAATTGAAAAGAGAACCAAACTACCAAAAGCTCGAAGATACAAAGTACTGGCACTTTCCATCTCCCTAGATTTTATACCTAATAGCTTCCCGACAACCAATATCAGATCAAAAAGTTCAGTTGACATTCAATTTGCACCCACGTTTGGAAGTTTTCCCTCCATTGTTCTCAATGGCCCATCATTTCTATCACACTTCCGACATTCATTTCTTCAGATAGATAGATTCTCATAGCCCACACAGACAGTTCATGAAACACGTAAAGTGCAATACTTAAACAAATACTATTAATTAGTACTATTATATTTGTGGGAACCGGCAACTGGATCTTCCAGAGACTGGCACATGCCTGTGGTCATGCCTTGGCCATATTAACTAGAGATTTTTACTATAAAACTCATCAGTACACTCTGCTATTTTCATGCTCATATATTGAATGCAAAAAAGGAAAATATATATATATGCTCACAAATTTTTTTTGGAGATCTTCATGTTTTAGCTGCATCCGGGAAATGTCTCACAAATCCAAACTGCCCCATGTGGCGTTCTTGAAAGACAGGAACATAAGAATTGAGGATGAACATGGAAAGAGGGTATGATGAAGAAGAAGAAGAAGATCAGGTTCGTAAAGTAAGAACCACTTTTATCTGTAGACTATCGATCGTAACAGGGCTCCCTGACAATTTGGCATGTTCCAAGGCCCTCAAAAGATGACCGCATCTCGTGATCCCCTCATCTACCTTCCCTGCATTGTTTTGTGCATATCTTCCACTTTTACTTCAACATTCAACAGCAAATCGGTGACCATTATCAACATCTCAATTTTAATAAAAAATATAATATGAGAAGCCCCACTTCTGATAATTTATTATATTTGCGTCTGAAGATGGATCTCCCAGCCCAATGAATAAACACGTGAGGACATGCTCCTTTTATCTTCCAAGACCCTATAAAGACAGAAAACCAGGAGCCATAAAACATCATTCCAATGTCAACGCTTGGATTTAGACCAATCAAAGCCCTTTCAAGTTTTCGAACTAGCCAGTTCTGTCTGCATCAGTTATTGCAATAATCATTATCTGACGTGGAAACTTGTCAACACCCTTCAACTCCAAGTGTATAGATTAGAAACAATCAAGGGAAGTACGGGGACAATGTAGCTTTCCATGCAGAAAGAACGTGCCCAACAATTTACATTCACAAGCTCAAGTGAGTGTTTGAATTAGTTTATTTTGAGTGATATCATGGAGTTTCAAGTAAACACGTGAGAGGAAATTGTTCCTAATCTATACACTTGAAATTGAAGGGTGTTGACAAGTTTCCAAGTCAGATGATGATTATTGCAAAAACTGATGCACACAGAACTGGCTAGTTCGAAAACTTGAAAGGGTTTTCCAAATAAACACTTTAGTCTAATGACAATTTAAGCTCGTCGTATAATTATAAATGAATAATCAATAAAAGCAAAGTGACTCCTGGTAGTTGCAGAACAATTTTTGACTGATATATCGATTTGAATCATGGTATTCCATATGCCTCTGGGAAAAATCGACACAGCACCGTATTGTGAAACATTTTTCCTTTTTTTTTTGGGTTAACGACTCTTGAACTTCATTTACCATAGTCAGTTTCCTCGAATCTTAATCTCATGCCATGAATTTTTTTTTTTTTGGGTGAGTAATACGGGGCATCAACCCTTCTATTATATCAGTATGGAGAGTTGATCCCACAAAATCATTGTACAGGTACCTGTGTAAAGACTCGGGTGTCTCTCAAAAATAGTCAAGACCTACTCTAAAGTAAAACTAAGGTTGGCTAAGCAATCAGCACAACCATTACCTTCCCTGTATGAATTTTTAAATTAAAAAAAAAACAATAGTTTTCTCTACCTCTTATACGGCTGTTACTCTTGCTTGTAGTTAATTATAAATTTTGTTAGATTAATTGTGTTAATAAAAATAGCATCGTTCAACTACCTGAGGTAGCTCATATGGCATTACGTCAGAACAACATTTATATAATTAGAAGTTAAAAGATTAAAATCTTTTTTAATGTAACAAATAAATTAAATAGGGAAAATAGTACTAGTGTCCCACGGTAGCATGATAATAACATAAAAGTCTCCTAAATTTGGCCCTCTTGCGGAATGATCCCTTGGGACCTTAGTGAAATGTAAATATCATATGCAATTACACTTATGCCCTTGCTCTCAGTTATTTAAAAAGAAAGAGAAGCCAATAATTAATTCAAAACATTTCCCTTACTTGAAACTTGAAAGCCGGAAAAGTTGCAAACTGAGAAGCAGATGAGCACTTACAAACCATCGCCACAGCATTCCTTCACAATCCCTTGAGGAGACGTTGCACTGAGGAGGAGACACCGTCGCCATCACCATCATTGAGAGATTGAGGAGTCGCCATCATTGAAAGCATAAGTCGCCATCGTTGAGCCAAGGAGAAGAAGCATTTCAGTCTCCTCTATTTTACCCTTTTCACATACTTTAAACTGATACCCACAACCATAAAGCCAAAACTTGAGTTTTTGGAGCCGAAACTCCAAGAATAAAGTTTTGTCTCTCAAAATAAATAACTTGTCAATTCAACTTAATGATTTATCAATCTGGCTACACTTGTCAACGGAATGACTTGTTAATCCAGTTTGATGACTTGTCAATCCGACTGCTTAACTTGCCAATAGAATGATTTGTCAATCGTGGCTGTTAGACTTGTCAATAAATTAACTAGTTCAAATTTTTTCCAATGCTATATGTAATTGATGTCTGATCATTTGGTGTCAGAATCTAAATAGAAGTGGAAGAGCTCAATATGATCATTTTGAATCAAGCCGTTGGCTTGAGGTAAGTTGTACATAAGATAGTAAAAATTCTCTGTTTCCATTTTACTCCTGATTAAACATTACGTCTTAAAAACAGTTTTAAAGTTTTTCTACCATTTCATTACAAGTCGTCTACATCAATGCTGATTTGCATAGTTAATACATTCCATGAAATCCTCCAGAAGTAACTCTAGCTGAATTCATGCAGACTACACTAACAA
This sequence comes from Vachellia collinsii, assembly GCA_006871305.1. NCBI lineage: Eukaryota > Viridiplantae > Streptophyta > Magnoliopsida > Fabales > Fabaceae > Vachellia > Vachellia collinsii. The sequence goes on from QFDD01007274.1 coordinate 5,123, forward strand.
AGATCAATGTTTATGTGAATAATTTGGTGGTTAAACTATATAACTAGAATGTATTGAGCTGAACACATTGATCCCACAAACAGCACATCAAGATGAACAAACAACACTAACCCAGAGATTACAAATCAGCTATAGCAACACAACACTCAAAACAACAACTCAGTTGCATAGAAAGTTTAGCAACACCAGACAGACACTAACATAGGAGAAGCCTCTCTTCCCTATGGCCACCATTGACTAGTCCAAAAACTACTATTGACAAGTCCAACAGCCACGATTGACAAGTCCAAAAGCAGGGATTGATAAGTTAAGTAGCCGAATTGGTAAGTCATTAAGCTGGATTGACAAGTCATTTATTTTGGGCTCCAAAACTTTATTCTTGGAGCCAAAACTCGAGTTTCATCGGGTCTTCTTCTCCGACAATGACAAAGAACTTCTTCGATATTGTTGGACGGGTGTTATGGGTATTAGTTTAAAGTATGTGAAAAGGGTAAAATGGAGGAGACCAAAAATGCTTCTTCTCCTCAGCTCAGTGATGGTGACTTATGCTCTCAACGACAGCGACTCCTTAGTCTCTCAGTGACAATGATGGCAATGACATCTGCTCCTCGGTGCAGCGTCTCTTCAAGTGATTGTGAAGGAATGCTACGACGATGGTTTGTAAGTGCTCCTCCACTTCTCAGTTTGCAACTTCTCCAGCTTTCGAGTTTCGAGTAGGGGAAATGTTTCGTGTTAACTGTCGGCTTCTCTTTCTTTTTGAATAACTGAGAGTGAGGGCATAAGGGTAATTGCATGTCATATTTACATTTCACTGAGGTCCCAAGGGAGCGTTCTGCAAGAGGGCTAAAGTCAAGGAACTTTTATGCTATTATGATGCTACCGTAGGACTCTGGTGCTATTTTCCCAATTAAATATATAATTTTAATAACGTTGTTTAAAAAATAATGTTTAATTAATATGAATCATATATATAATTTTAATAACTTTGTTTAAAAGATAATGTTTAATTAATATAATAAGGGGTAAGGGGCAACAATGGCCATAAATTTTTCTTAAATGGGCATATGGTTCCATAAACTCTTCTTGTGTGTAAAAATACCACAAACTTCTCCAAATAGGATAAAAATGCCACCACCCTTAACTATCCAAAACCTCTATTACTTTTCTCTTTGTGGGTCCCACCAATGGTCCTATCAACTTTATCTCACCATCCCCAATCATATCTTTAACTCTCTCTCCCTCAAAGCTCACCTCGTCTCCTTTCCATCTTTATATTTTCATTTTTTTCTTTGGTGACGATCTCCGTCTCTCCTTCTCTCCGTCTTCATATTTTCATGTGCACCCACTACCTTATTGAATAGAGGTGGGAATTTGGGTCAGTCCTTCACGGGCTCGGGCTTAAAGCCCACTAACATAAAAGGATTTGATCTTTGAAACCCAGCTTTTGAACTAACGGGTTCAAGCTGGCCTGCAGGCTTTTGGCCCATTTAACAAAAAAATCTATTTTCCTATTTTTTTTCAATTTAAAGTAGAAAAATTTCTAATTTAAGACATAAATAATAGATTAAGTTACAATAATAGATTTTTAATTTAGTCTTTGAAAAATAGTTTGTAAATGAAAAATAGTATAACAAGTTTGATACTGAACTTCGAAAGAATAAGTACTCGTCGATTGAAAATATGTGTGTCGTTATATAGCACATACAATAACAAGAAATAAGTATTTGTTTAAAATGATTTCTTCTAAAACTTGAAGGGAAAGAAAGAGTTGTTATAATATAATGCATCAGATAAGCTATAAGAAAAATTATGTTTTAACAATATTTTTCTTTTTACACTTTTAGATTTTTATGGGATATATGATTGATAAAAAAACAAATTTAAAAATAAATGTTTGATATAAAAGGATTTGTTTTTTAAACTTGAAAGCAAATATAAGAAGAATAAAAAAATTCTAAAACAAAAATAAAAGAATAATAATAATTCCCGCTTCTTCTTTTTTTACACTAAATCACAGGCTCGACCCTTGATTTAAACGGGCTTAGTCAGACTCGGCCCATTTTCCTGGCTTTATTATTGAAGGACCTCGCCAACGACGCATCAGGCATGGTTAGTCTCGATCGAACCAAAACCACTTTTCCTTATCAATTCGCTTCAGCTTTCAACTTCCCAAGAAAATTAGGCATCTACCTCTCGTCTAGTTCAAGAGATGTTGTGTTCGTCGATGACGACCCTTATGTTTTCCATCCCAACAACAACGTCGACCAATCTTTCAGTTACACACCACTCATTCTCCATCGACCAAGCAAAGCTTCCATTTTCACACAGAGAAGGGCCTCATCAGTGATGAAGGCATACACAATTATTAAGAAGTCGAACTACAGGACTGTAATGAAAGCATTTCTCAAAGGTATGGCTACTAGGAACTACATCAGGGTAACTAATATCATGTCTTGCTTTTATTATTGTTTCAGTAAGCACAACATTGGCAGCACGCGACTGGGTGTGGCGGTGTCGACTGTTGAGCTCTTGCTTCAGAATAATGTGACTTGGCATTGGCATATTTTTAGGGCGAACTCGATGGTTCTTAAGGAGGAGGACAATGCCATGTGTCTTGGCTTAGAGTTTGGTGTTGAAGAGGGGTCGGTGGGACCTGTTGCAATGGCATTGTGTAATAAACTTTGGGTTCAAAAGGTTGAGGGTCAGGGTTTACATTGACTGCAGGTGGCGGTGGCTGCAAAGGGGCTCTTCTAAATTGAGCATGATTGGTTCTGGTTCTACCTAGAAGAGAAATCACCTTCTTGAACTTGGAAACGACGGATTTCCATAGAAGACTCTGAAGTAGAAGAAGAAGAAGACTAGAATTGTTGTTGACTTTGAGAAAGCAGCTAGCTTAATGAGCTTCTCGACACTCTCAAGGCTAGATGCAACTTCTTGAACAACACTATCATCAATTTTGGCCGTCAAGCTATCATTCCAGTAACTAGGGCTGTACAAAAACCCAGTGGATCGGTATGGTTTTACCCTATCTAACCTGACCCGGTCCGATCTAACGAAAAAGCAGCTGGCCCGAAGACAAATCAAACTGTACCAGACCAGATTGGTTTCCTCGGGTTGGACTGGGCAGGGGACCGAGCCCTTTGATCAAGTGGTTCTGTCTAGTTTGGCCCAAAAAAAAATTTTAACATCTCAGAATTTTTTTTCAAAAGCAGCTTTTCTCTTCGTCTCTTTGCACTACTATCTTTTAAACCTGAAACCCTTCTCTCTTCATCTCTCAATCCCTCATCCACAGTCTCTTTATCCCTCACCGCCACACCTCAGTTCAAGCCCCATCTCCATCAACGTGCCTCAGCTCACTGTAACCCAATGGTCGCCACCGCTCAAGCCCATATCCATTGGCTTTTCTAAGTCCTTTCCTTACTGAGGACCATGTGCCAAAAGCTTACCTCTGATTATGGGCAATCGTAAGCAAAATCACCTACAAGTCTATTTCGACAACACTGAAAAATGGCTCTCACCTTACTTAGATCGACGTCACTTGTTCTCTCCAACTCCCAGTGGAGGCTCAACTCCAACTTTAATGGCTTCCGTGGGAACCAGCTGAAGCCTAGAACCACCTTAACTCGGTCACTCTCTCCAACGAAAGATAAAGCCAGATCTTTGATAAAGCCCTAAACCTCCTTAACCCAGCCGCCGCTGCTAGCTCTCTGCTCCAACTCATTCATGCGATGGGCGTGAAGATTGTTTGTGAAGTGTGGCAGAAAAAAAAGTATAAGAATTTCCTGGGAAAAAAAAAACAGAGAGAGGGATCCTGGACAACCTGGACTAGTCCAGGTAGTCTGCTATATCAGCTTCGGTCCAGCCTGACCTTGGGGTTGAGGCTAGACTGGACTAGACCTCAGACTACATTTTTCAGTCTAAGGTCTTTACCGAACCAAACTTTGGGTTGGGCTCCAACCCGGTCTAGTTCGATTTATGCTCACCCTTACCTGTAACCCATCATGAGCTTCACGACCATACTCACAGAACGTAGAAAGAGGCGGGGGGAGTGAGAGAGAGAGCATGGCACACGTGATAAAATTGATGTGTTGGTATACTTGTGATTAGACAATATTTGGATTAGATGGTGGCATGACACATGGATATAGTGTGGGACCCACCGAAACTAAAAGTAATGTCGGCAACCTTAACGGTATTTTAATTTTTTTCACCCAAGAAGAGTTTATAACGACAAATGCATATTTGAAAAAAGCTTATAGCTATTTTTGCTCCTTATCCTTATAATAAACTCATTCATGTTTCCTTCATTCATTGATATTATTGGGACACCGCAAACATAGATTGCCGTTATTTGTGTAGTTAATTATGAATTTTGTCGTGCAATATATGATTAACATACCTCTTAACTGGATTTAATTTTCTAATACATTGTCGTCGTTGAAAAAAAAAGGAGAAATTGAGTAAAAATCTCCCATTAAAGAATAAATTAAAGAATAAAACATATTCAGTTACATATGTGGAAACTCAGTTGCATATTATAGAATTTCAGTTGCATATATGTAGAAGGTTATATTTTACAAATAATTCCCAGATAACCACCTCAATTCTCCCTTGAAAAAAATATTCCCATGGAAATATAACATTGCCTTACATAATTTTGCAGAATAGCAAGAGAACAGGATAATCTGTTTCGCTACGCAACTGCCACGTACGATGTGCTTCACCGAGATTATAGGTGCAATCTCTTGCCTTACACAAATCGAAAGATTCAATTCCATCTACAAGGAGTCTTTCGTGTTGAGATGATACACATATTTACAGAGATGATCATGAAGAAACAATATTGTAACTATTAAAAGATATTAAATACTCGGCAAATTTAAACAAAAATCATGTACATTCATAGATCATAACCAGAGGCTGGTTTTGACATCGGAGTCAACCCTTCCATCAAACTCAGCTGCCTTCTCAGCTTAACAATGTGAGCTTGCACCTGGCACATTGCAAATGTTACCAGCTCAGAAACCCCAACTATATTCACAACTACAACATGGTATTGCACGTTAGATATCGATTCTAGAGGACCGAATTTTTATCATACAAAATGGGAAAATTGGATATTCCCAATAGAAATAAAGAGAAGTCCGCATGAGCCAGGGCAACAGGAACAGCAAAATTAGTGCTCACTTAGTGCACAGTCCCCAACAGCGCAACACGGCAAAAAAAAAGAAGGCAAGAACCACACACACTTCATTAAATTCACAGTATGAAATTAAATTCACTGTATGATAAAAGCCTCCTAGAATACTAGGGACAACGATAATGCAGACAATTCCTCATCTTAGAGCAAAATAAAAGAGTGACATCAAATGAAAAAAATAAGCAAATAAATAAATCAAAGAGCTTACGAATAACAAGTAGTCATACCAAATAAATGAAGCATGGATCAGGGAATCAATGATGTTTTCAAATAAATATAATTACCATAACATAATGTTGCTCTAAGAAACGCAGCATAATTAATCTATTTTAACACATCTAAGGAGAAAAAAGGAGAGGTAGTTAGTGACTTCGACCTCCTGGCGTGCCGCTGCGAGCTTTAAGAGCTCATCAGCCTCTGAAAAATTCATGAACCACTGGCTTAGAGGATGATCCTTGGTATCAGCTCTGTCCTTTTCATGGACACTCTCAACTGGTACTGCAAGAGGGAGGTGGGGAATCAATCGAATGAATACTTCGGAAAAATAACATATTACAACGGCACTCACAAACTCACCGGGACTGGGTAGATTAACACTGGCAGGAAGCCTAGGCACAATAACCGCAGGATGATTCTGCACACGAGCCAGAAAAGCCTCGTAGGGTTCAGGAAAGACAATCTCATTGTAAGATTCAACAACAACAGGTTTCTTGGTGGACTGGGGGCCAGATTCATCCTCAGGATATAATTTCAAATGGTGGTACCTGGGAAAAGAATCCAGTGAACAATAGATAACTATTTATAAAATTTCAATCCAAATTAACAGCAATTATTCTCTAGATTCTAAAATTTTTTTGGATATCCGCGGGCAAGTGGAGGGATGGGGATGTTCTATTTACTCAAAAAAATGTGAAAAAAGAATTCTCGACAAATCAGTCAAGCTAAAATACTCACAAATCTAAGTGTTTATCGCAGACATCATTGTGAAAAAAGAGAGTGATGGCGATTTCAAATTCACCCCAGCCGCATTCCGATAATTCGAAAGGCGGTGAATCAACAGCCCTCGTAGGGTTGTTAAAACTAGGATGCAATTGAAATACAACCCGCTTAATTACCGCCCCAAGATCTTCGTTCGATGCCCCACGTACATAGACCGTCCACTTATGTGATTGAGACCTGGGAGCGATGAGGCATTAGAGACAAATGCAAAATTCTTGACACATAAAAAAGAAGGGACTCAAACAATCAGCGATCGAACTTACTCACTAGCCTTCCGGCCAAGATAGAAAGCAATAGTGCCGTATACTATTGGAACACAAATTTCAACATCTTTAACTCTCTTGTTTGCATTCTGCAACATCCAGAAATGATGACTGTCTATTAAAAGCGAAATCAAATTTCCATGAACGATAAGCCGAAAATAAGTCAATTCACCGTCGAGAGGAATAGATAGAAACCCATGCACAGCCATAACCAAAAAAAAAAAAGAAGAAGTGAAGGGGAACAGAATCAAAATTCAAAATGAACATGAAGGGAAACAATAAGGTGGGAGTGTTAGGGTTCAGAAATTGTTAACAGAGAGTAGAGAGAAGAATGGAGGGAGCACCTTCCTGTCAGCGTCGTCAGGAGGTAATCCAATTTTGAGACGAGATAGCTTACTGGCAGAGGAGTCATCATCGGGCTGGTGATCAGCTTGTTTTCTGAGGGGCACGGAGTGAGACATTATACTGTAAATTTGTGAGAAGCACAAGCAGGGGATGATCAACAGAAGTGAGAAAGTTAGGGTTTTGAGGGGTAAGAGATGAGAGGGTTGTTTTGAGCAGAAAGGAGAGGGCGGACTGTTATGTTGCCTTTCCTCCTGCGTCTGGCTTTCCTTTCGGGTTGTTCCGTTCTTGGTGACATCCTGAAATTCTGTAGCTTTTCTCTTGTGTCTAACGTAATGTTTGGATTGGCTTTTTTTTTTTAATTGATTATGAGTATTTTATAAATGATAGAAAATGAGAAAAGTTTAGAAGTAGAAGAAGAGAAAGATAGAAGAAGAAATTGAGAGAGAAAAGTGTATTCTCTTGATCACTTGTGTGTGTCCAAAGGTTTAGAACATTGTCCCTATTTATAGGGTCCAAGGCATTGATCACAAAGCTAAGGAGTTACAAGGGTATTAAGCACCTTAATGATACAATAGGGGGTTATAGGGAACACATACTTAAGACTATTAAAGTTGGGAGGTTAAAGGGCATAATGTCTTGAGTGGAATCTCCAAGTCACAAGAACATCCACACCACACATCTTATTCTATAACACTCCCCCTTGGATGTTCTTAGACAAATATTGTGCCTCGTTAAAAACCTTACTAGGAAAAACCCATTGGGATAAAAACCTAGTGA
>QFDD01007275.1:0-10509 GCA_006871305.1 Vachellia collinsii
TTGTAGGTGGCAACAACTATGCTTTTGTTGGTCTTATCTGGTCCAGTGAAAGCTTTAACCTTTTTTGTAAGCTTGCTTTCATCCTTATCATAATCAAATTTCTGGTCAATGAGCAATATGTCTCCTTTTCCCTATCTTCCTGTGAAACTCCTATTCATTTAATATTGAATACTTTTTGTATCAGAAAATGAAAATCTTAGTTCCTTTGGCTCAAATATCTTATGCTGGCATTTTATAGGATGCATACTTTTTGTGGAGTTGCCTATGATGATGTACTGAACTTCTGAACATATCTTTAATGCAGCTTAAGCATGGCATAGTTGGTTACACAATGGGTACTTTATGGAGGTATGCTGCTTAACTTCTGTACGACAATATCAATGTGGTATTGCTATGAAACTTATCCAAATAAATTATTGTTATGGTTGTCTAACAATGTGGATTTGTAATCTCGAATCTTAATATTTATGTTTTGATGCAATTAAACATGCATTGGTGTTCTTTGATTTCTGCATTAAATTGAATATCTTGTATTTGAATTGAAGGCTACTATTGTAGTATTCTAAACAGGTAGAAGTTGCAAATGACTTTGTTTCTGGACAAGCCAAGCAATTGATTTATGATTTCATTTGTTGCTTCGAATGATGATTGTTTTCTGAAGTACTAGTTCATCTTGCTGGATTAAATAGCCAGTGCTCAAAATGATTTTTTTTCAAAGTTAGAATTGTGGGCGATTATTTTCTTTTAATGTTGAAATAAGATATCCATGCTATGCTGGAAGACTCTAACTGCTTTCTTTTTCTCAATTGTGGATCTTGTCAGGTCAGGAGCAAGTTGGAACCTTTCAATCTTCTTGTGCACAATTGTACTGTTTGTTACCTTTTGCCTTTACCATCTCATTCCGATTCCTCGCAAATGCCTTTACTGGTTGGCTCCTCTTTTTGTGTTAGTACTGAAATATTGATAATTTTTTGCAGGTAAGATCGCTGGGTGCTGTGGGCTTTGTCCTGATTTCATCATTCTTGATAAGGGAAAACATTCTAGCTTTGGTAATCCATTAAGCTACTACTACGTTCAAATTTCCTATCATATCTCAAAACCGCTAACGAATTCATTTTTCCTCCATCTTTTGTTGTTGTTGGTGGTGCAAATGGTGCTTGCAGATTACCATTAACATTCATGCTTCTCTAACATTTGTGCTCACGGCTTCGGGTGTTAATACTATTCCTTCAATGGATGTGATTTATGCCCTTTTTGGCATTTTGGTATGATTAGTTACTTTTATTTGAAAGGGTCTTTTCCATTTATTTGTTTCCTTCTAGTCATGAAAAATGCTCAGACGTGCTTCTTCTTTCTCAAGGTTTTGCTCAATAGTGGGTGTTTCATGTTCTTGCTCCACATGCTGTACTCTGTATTCCTTGCTAGACTGGGGATGAAGTCCTCACTGAGGTTGCCAAGTTGGCTGGAGAGGGCTATATGATGCCATATCTTTGTTCCTAGGGTTGTTCCCAAAACTTGTAACCGGAAATTCTCTCTCTTCTCTCCCAATTTTTCTGGGTTTTGAAAATTGAGCTGGGCGAGTCTGGCATTGGCCGAGATTGTTATGTTACGTTGTTACAGTGACGCAAATTTTACAGCAAACTATATAGCTAGAAGATCAATGTCATACACAGAAAAGCAATGCTTATTATTCTTCTCCAACTCTGTCATGTGGTTAATGCAATTTTCAAATGTGCTATTTCATCTTAAAAGCCTAGATTCTCTAAGAAGGATTAGATCTGGAAATTGTTGTTATTGTTGCTGGAATCTTGTTTGACTTGTTTTTTAAAAAAAAAAATTAAAGGGACAAGCATTTACGACTTGAAATTACTTGGATGATTGAACTCTTGATCACCCACTTAAAAGAAAGTTTTCATACCATTAGGTTATTAGGCTTTTGATAATCGGGTTGACTTGTGAGTTGGTGATGATAGCCCCATATTTGACACTGTTCATAAAAACATGTTTGCTTTGGATGTATCATTGATCATTGATATGATATGTTCGATAATATTCCACCCTTTGCTTAGCATTCGCTCTAGGCAGGAAAATCTCTTTATCTTTGACTCATGCTGTTGTTTTTGACATTCTAATTATAATCTTCATGATTAGCATATTAATCCTTTCATTCTGAATGAACATTCAAAATGACTTATAGTTGGAAATCTATTGCAAACGTTTCCTTTTTTTTTTTTGTGGGTATTTTTAAAAATAAAGCCACACTACTCACATTACTTAGGCTAAAATCGCAGGTTTTACAAACACACAAGTTAGTCTCTTTTACAATGTTGCTGGAAATCTAAATTCCACACATAACAGTGCAACAAAAGTTCCACCTATCAACCCAATCGTTTAGCCAAGCATCTACAATACAATTACAGAAATCAACATACAGTTATACAAAACAAAATGCTGATAGATGAATTAGCCATTTGGCGGATGCATATAAAGGAGCCTTCTTTTGTGTTTACAATGATCTGAAGTTTTCTCGATAAAAGAATATGTCAACGTACCCAGATTTCTGATCCGGCCACAATGGCTGAGGCATTTCCATGACCACGGCGCTCCTTGAGCTCATCTTCTCCATGTCATGATAAATCACTTTGACACGCCTTGCTAAAAAGTATGGCAAAAGAAGGATCTCACCTGTTTTGGGAACACTACACAGAGGAAAATGAATTCGTTCCTTGGCTCCAATCCCACTAGGAAGTAGAATACTCTTCTCAATCCACTCTTGAGTTCCGTAATCCTTCAACATCGTCAATTTCAGAACATTATCATGGTACCCAACTAAGGTCAAGCATCCATTCAGCTCAACAAGATCTGGGAATTTCAAATGTGGACGACCAAGGTCTCTGTATTTATACCCATGAGGGATTTTGATCGGCCTGAATTGCTCGCTTCTGAGATCGAATGTGTGTATATATGAAGAGTACTTCCAATGAATAACACCGTTCACACAAACTCCTCTCTTATCCAGCATGAACCACTTACTTGGACTGATGTAAAGATCGCCTAGTGTAACAAGCCTCCATGAATTATTAGGATCACCGATGGTAAAAATCTTGAACTCGTGAGAATCATTATATTTCAGCAACCGGAGAACCTTGAATTCATCTCGGACCGGGTCATACCCAAAATGGGTGGAAGCACGGAATTCATTTCTTATGGAGGGATCATAAGGGAGAGTAATAATTTGCCGAGTGGTTGGATTGCATATATGAACGAAAGCCTCGGAGTGAGACGAATTCTTGGGATGCAGGCAGAGCAGGCCATTCACGCATTGAACGTCGACCGTGGAGGACTTGCGATTGGGAATGGTGGCGATGTGGGTGGCTCGTGGAGGAGCGCAGTCATCATCTTGCCCTAGTAAGAGAGGTGCTGAGAAAACTTGGGGTTCGGAGGTGGCAACGGCGGAGGAGGGGCAGACAAAGAGGAGGTGGTCGGGGGTGGGGGAAAGGGATCGGCGAAGGAGGAAGAATAAGGGATCGCGAATGAAAGAGTCCCAAGACTTGCATACGCACCTGAATCGAAGTAGAGACTTGGTTGGAAGCCTGGGGAGAATGTAATGGAAGAAGATATCGTCTGAAAGAAGACTCATGGTGCTCGCCGATCGCTGAATTACTGCTCCTCTGCGTCCGAATTGATGATCGACCCCCCCCCCCAAATGATAGCTATTGATGCAGTGGGCTCATGCCACGGTACACTGTTTTGAGGTTGATTTAATCCGTACTAGAGGTTTTTGAGTTTGGACGCTTAATTACCTGATTCTTCCAAATCAGAATTAGAAATCTTGTTAACGAAGACTTCACTGCTGTTCATGCTCATCACAGTCACTTCTAACGTATGTAGTACATTTAACATACTATAAAGTTGAAAAAGTAGAGTATAGTAAAAAAGACAAAATAAGAAATTGGAAAGAGCAAATGGGTATTTCTCATTCACATGGGATTCTAAGTACCAACTTTCTGTATATTACCTCTTTTTATAAACATTAACTATTAAGTATAAAAAATGAATGATTACAAAGAAGTAAAGAAAAACTTGATAGATTTAACAATAAGAAACTTCTTATAAAATATTCATTAGGAGATTATAAGATAATGACATTAAGTATAAAGAGTCCCAAGAGGTAGAGAGTTATAACAAGAATGAAGTTCTCTTGATGAAAGAATATGTTGGTGTCGCCGCCTTTCTATCAAAATAGAAGCTATTTGGTATGACCTCTTTTTAAAGTCTTTTATTTAAGTGATCAATGTGAAATTTTTTTAATTATTCTAACAAAGAGTACGTCCAATGAACATGCAAACTCCATTTTTAATCCTCCATAAACTAGTTCATTGGACTGATGCGTGTTGCTGTAGTAACAAACCTCCATTAATTATTAGCATCATTGATGCTAAAAAATCCTAAACCCGTGACGATCTTTATATTTTAGGAACCAGAGATCCTCGGAATTCCTCTTGTGTCGAGTTGCAAAGCATGAAATTGAAGAAGGAATCATTACAGAGTGTAATGATCTAGTCGAGTGTTTGAATTGCATTGTGTAGAGAAAGTCTCTGAAGGGAATGAATTCTTGGGATTCAAGCAAAGGATGAAGAGGACGTGGTCATCAACCGATAAGGGATTGATGAAGTTCAAGGTATTGAACCTTTAGAATGACCGTTGATCAAAATGTATTTTGGAAAATGACTTTTATTCAGAATGCATTTTGATATAATGCATTTATGTTTGGATAAACGTTAGATTCAGAATGCATTTTGCAAATAATAAGCTTTTTGTTTAGAATATATTTTGCAACAAGGAGTTGCTAAACATTGAAATCTGCAAGCTAACGGGGCTTTTTAACCCAAATTGTATTTTGGACCTCTAAAAGGATTTACCAACAAACACATAGTTACATATTGAAATTGCCTTAATATTAAGTCAAACCTACCTCAACTTTGTATACTTCCAAGTTAATATTCTTTTCATGGGCTTGTACCTTTTTTAAGTCAACAATATTCACTATTTTGTTTTTGGTCTCTCATAGTTTAAATGACTTGTTGGACGTTGAGGGTAATTTTAATTCTAATCTTCATGATCAGCATATTAATCCTTTCATTCCGAATGAACATTCAACATGGCTTGTCTTTGGAAATCTATTGGAAACGTTTCCCTTTTTTGGTTGGTATTTTTGAAAATAAAGCTACACTACTCACATTACATTAGCTAAAATCGCAGGTTTTACAAACACACAAATAGTCCCTTTTACAATGTTGCTGGAAATCTAAATTCCACACATAACAGTGCAACAGAAGTTCCACCTATCAACCCAACCGTTTAGCCTAGCATCTATAATAATATAATTATAGAAATAAGCATTCAGTTACACAAAACAAAATGCTGATAGATGAGTTAGCCATTTGGCGGATGCATATAAAGGAGCCTTCTTTGTGTTCTTGTCAGTATAATGATCTGAAGTTCTGTGTTTTATCAGCATTTTGTTTTGTGTAACTGTATGCTGATTTTTTTAATTGTATTATAGATGTTAGGCTAAACGAGGGGGGTTGATAGGTGGAACTTCTGTTGCACTGTTAAGCTTTGGTGTAAAACCTGCGATTTTAGCCAAAGTAATGTGAGTAGTGTAGCTTTATTTTCAAAAATACCAACAAAAAATGGGAAACGTTTCCAATAGATTTCCAAATATCAGTTATGTTGAATTTTATTCGGAATGAAAGGCTTAATTTGCTAATCATCAATATTAGAATTAAAATGTCCAAAACAACAACGTATGGGTCAAAGGTAAAGGTGGTAATGTGGGCCGGTCGCCGGTTGGTCAGTTTAAATATCGGTATGTATATTGATTGGGATTTTTTCAATTCAGCCTTCCACTACTTTTTTATTTTATATTTTTGTTACTTTTAATATTTTTTTAAAATTTGGACTTAAACCATTTTTTTTTATTTTTTTCTAAACTTAAAATTTAAAAAATCAGATCGGGTTCTAAATTCGGTAGTTCAAATATTAATGGGTTAAAAACATTTAATTGATGATATTCAAATATAAATATTCTTAAACTGTAATTCTTTAACTAATTTTAATTTTTAATTTATTTTGCATCATTTCAATAACTATTACTCAAAAAAAAAAAAAAGGACTGAACGCAGGGCCACAGGGAAGATATTTTCCATGTAAACACATTTCACCACCGTCCATTTGATCTCTCTCTGTGACCACCGTATATAATAGTTTTTAAAAATGATTTTATACTATTTAAAATAATAATAAAAATTTATTATCTCTCCTCTCTCTCCCCGTAAATTTCTCTCTGAAATCATCTTCTATTTATGTTTATACTTAAGAATAATTTTTAAAAGTTATTTTATATAATTTAAAATAGTGATAGAAATTTTATCTTAATTTATTGATAAATCACAAAAGCAATCATAGTTTTGAATTCAATATCCAACCAATCACACGCCACTCTTTAAACAATTCTAAAGCAAGGAAGAATGGACTGTGAATGAAAGAGTCCCAAGCTTTGCAAACCCTCCTGCATTAAAGAATGGACTTGTTTGATGAGTCGACAAGGTCTGGATTGACGGTGATGGGGTCTGGGGCTCTAGGAGGAGGTGGCATGAACTGTCAGGACTGTGGGAACGAAGCGAAGAAAGACTGTGCACATCTTAGATGCAGAACTTTCTGTAGAAGTCGAGGGTCTCAGTGCCAAGCCCACGTTAAGAGCACTTGGGTTCCCGCCGCCAAACGCCGTGAGCGACAGCGGCAACAGCACCAACACCGGCCACTTCACGGCGATACCACAAAGCGTCACGGAGAAACTCATGGTGGTGCAGCAGCAGCCGCTCTTGCTCGCGTTCCTTCACATATCACCACCACAGGTAAAGTTTGTAGGGATTGTACACAATAGATAATACTGGCACAGCTGTTATTTTCACTTGAGAGGGAAAAAAAAAAGTTCATTTAAAGGAAGCTACATGCTGGAAATTTGTCTGCAAATGGTAGCTTGAGAGGTCCTATATTGTTGAGTAATTACAACCCTGTGAGTGTTGAATCTAGCTATATCTAGCTGCTACAGAAAGCTATAGGAAGCTACATACTTTTGCCAGATTTACCATTAGACTGGAATGCATGCTTTTGTATCAGAAAATTACCTATATGTTATATTAACAAAAAAAATTTACTTATATATTACACTTAAATTCGTTTTTTAAATGAACATATTTGAATTTATACTAAATTTATTTATCTTGTGTACAAATTCAAAGAGAGAGAAGAGTTTAACTGGTGAATGAGTTTGGACTGTCAGTGGCAGCCTGGACTTCACGCAGAGGCGCAGAACCGTTGGGCAGGATGGGATGGAACGGAGGACGAAGTGCAGACACATGGCAATGAACAGGGAGCAAAGCAGCGCGCATGGTAGTGAATAGGGAGTAGGTAAAGGAGTATATGATAGGTTGGAAGGAGAGAAACGTTTACTTCCCGTTGCTCCATCATTTTCTTCTTCGCTCGTCCTGCTCCTTTATTTCCTCGTTCCTTCTTTATTTTAGTTGCAGCTGCCTGCATCCTTCTCTCTGTGTTGGAATTGTTGAACGAGATGAATCACGCAGAGCTCATTCTTTCATCTTAACAAGGTATTTATCGTGATTAATTCTTTATATGAATTTTGACATTATTTCATACTATTGAGATGTTTTATATTTTTATTGTTGATACATTATTAGATTAAAAAAGAAAGATATATATAATTTATAGGACTATGATATTTGTATTGGATTTACATGTCATTATTGTTTGCAAGTTGTAAATTATAACATACTGATTCAAGAGAAAATAAATATAATAAACTTAATTACTTAGATATCCTTCCAAACTACCCAAAATATAATAGATTGGAAGGATTTAAAAAAAAAAAAGAAAAATAACAATTTTTTTTTCAGGGGAGGATGTGCATTTTTCTGTTTTTTTTCGTATAAGTAGACTAACCACATTCATGAATTAATGGTTAGGCCTATGGTATCAAATCACTGAGTTGGCAGAAAATATATATATTATCAAGTTATTGACAAGACCTTAATCACTCCATATTTTTAAATTTTTTTCTTCTTAATATTCGATAAATATAATTTTCAACTAATTTTAAATGTTGATGAACTTTTTGTACTGTATATTAACAAGTAAAAATTTCGCTTTTTATCACTTCTTTTTATGAATTGTATAATTTATGTTCGAAAGGAAAAATTGCCATATATAAGATAATTCATTATTTAAACATTTAAGACGCAAGATTCGATCCCCATCTAATCCAAAGTAAGTCATACTATTTATAATTTATATGTAACTGATAAAAAAATTTTGTTGTACTTCGGATAGTGTCTTTGGTTGTTGTAGTTTAGTCATGCTGATATACTTTGGTTGAAACTCAAATTAATCTAACTTGTCATTTTGAAACAAATTTTGTACTTTCTAATACACATATATTGATTTTTATGATTAAATAAATGACTATAAGAAATGGTTTGAATTATCTAGTGTTAGCAATATTTTTGTGTTTATTGATGTCTCTATTTTAAAATTATTGTTAAGGTTATATACGCATACATAAGAATTTAAATTTTGTCTTAATTATTACATTTAAAGAAACTGTGAATAGAAACAAAAGAAAACAAAAATGAATCTTTTATAAAATTGATTTACATGTTTATAATAAAAATAATTAAATGGTAAAAATAAAAATAAATGACACGAATATAATTAATTAGGAAAAGATAATATAAAGAGCGTTAGACTAAACACTCATTCCCATTTTTTATGGAAGTGAGCTTTCAGTTGAACAAAAAAATCCCTAAAAAATGCTCTAAATTTTTTTGGCCAAAAATTCTGTTAAAAAATATTGTTCAAATATCAATTACTTTATTTTGTAATAACATTAGTTACTTTTCATTGTATTTGATGATATATGTCTATTAATTTCTATGACTAATATTTAGTAATTGAAGGGGGTATAAAAATAAATTATAATATTAGTTATTATAGTTACTAGTTGTTCCCTCTTTAAAGTTACTCTTGGTCGCATTCTTTTGTTTTCTCGTTTTAAATTAAGGAATACGCGTATAAGTTAATTTAATTATTTGTAAAAATATGAGTTGGTTTTTTTTAAAATACCGTCTTTCATTATAATTTTTTTTGTAATGATATTTTTTATTTATTGGATATGTGTGTTTAATGTAACATTTTATACCATTTTCACATGTTGAAAATTAAATGTTACATTTGGTCATTTTTTTATTTATTGGATTACATGATGTGTAATCCGTAAAATTTGTGAAGTAGAATGGGGTATAAAAAGGAGTTCGTCTGCATATTTGCAAACGGACGAATTATGAATAGACCAGCCAGTGCAACATTTGAGTGCAATAGAGTCAAAGTAATAAAAGTTAATGAAATTATTGCATTGGATGGACTGAAGAGAGTTGTTGGATAAAAGCTACAACTTCCTCCAAATAAATTTGTGAAAAATCTAGTTTACAGGTATCCTACCCGTATGAATCCACCACAGTACCAATCTTATAACATATAATATGATTCAAATGTCCTTTAAATTTGGCAAGTGAATTATCAATTTTCAACTCAATTAACATATGCATAATTGTATGTTGAGATAGATGATTATACAAATGATGACCAGCTTGAGTTACAACTAATTTATGGTAACATTAAGTATGATTTCCCATCAAGCAGTAATCAAGTAAATATTGTGGAACAAGGATCATTATTGTTTACCAATCATATAGAAAATGTCAACCCATTTCAATTTTCCCAGGAAAATAGTGGATGTCCATCTTCTCATGTAGTGCAAGACACTATGGTTGGATTCAAAGATGAGGATGAATACGATTCTCATTTAAATGATGATGGCGTAAATGATAATGATGATTGCATGAATGATGATGATAATAAGATGAACGAGTAAAATGAGCTTAGAACTGCTTTATTGTCTCAAATTAATGAAAAGTCAATAATTGATTGTGAGTTAATTGAATTTGAACTTGAACAAGGAACAACGTTCAATGACAATGATGAGTTGTACATCGAAAAGACGTTCAACAATATTCACGTACTAAGGTGTGCAGTCAAGTTATACTCTGTTCGAGTTCATCACACATTTAAGGTCCATTATTCACGTAAGAAGTATAAAGAATATCGATGTATGAACTATGGAGAAAATTACAATTGGAGAGTAAGGGCTTGTAAGAATGATGGAAGAGACTTTTGGAGCATCACAAAATACCTAGGGTCTCATACGTATTTGAGTCTATGATTAACTCAAGACCATCTAAAGTTGGATGCTGATGTTATATCATCTTGTATCATGGTAATGGTGATTGATAAGCCAATTGTGAAAGTGTCTCAAATTATTGAAAGGTTGGGGTCCATGTTTGGCTATGTTGTATCATATAAAAAGGCATG
>QFDD01007278.1:0-13704 GCA_006871305.1 Vachellia collinsii
AAAAAAATTACTTATAGAGAAAATTTCATTTAAATACATTTGCAGTAGCCAAATCAAAAATTAGGCAACCATATTCAACAAATCCCTAATCAATCCAAGAGAGCAATGCAGAATTTTAGAATTTGTTTAATCTACATGTATGCACTTATGACCCATTTCCAGTTCTCGAATTTTTAGCAGTAATTCAACAATAGGATTTATATTAACATGCAAGCGCCAACCTATCTCCAATTTGTGCCTTACTTTGTTTTGCCTTTCCTAGATTTTTATAAAATAATTGACAAATCTCTAAGAAGTTGAGGGTAATTTATTAAAATTAAAATTACGAAGAATGAGTTTTTTTTATCTTTAATATATTTATCAGTTGATTGTTTTAAATATATTAAAGAAGTTAAATAAACTACGTTAAATTATACATACATATATATATATATTAAAATATTTATATATATTATTATATTATATATTGGTTTATAAATCACAATAAAATATCTTCAATTTGGCTTCTTGAAAGAAATGTATCACTTTAAATTCTATTAGTTGTCACAACTGTTCGATGAACCAAAATATTAATAATTATCTTATAATATTTGGCCCAAAGAAAGCACGAAAATCCAAAATGTGTCATTCTCCTTTTATAATTTGTGATTGGCCAAGAAAAATAATATCACCTTCCATCATTACTGATAAACCCAGTTAACTTTTTTAGATATTAAAAAAGTCAAACAATCTATTTTAGATTATATAAATTTTAAAATATTTAATATATCATTAGATTATATATTGGTTCATAAGTCAATCAAATTGATTTAGAGAAAATGACAAATATAGTAATTTATTTAACTTTCTTAATCTTTTAAAAAAATCAATGAAAAGTATTAATTTAGTTTATATTAAGGATATGAAATAGTGATAATCTGTATAGTTATTGACATGAGGTAAATATTCCATGACTTTTGGTTTGAGTCATTTATTTATATTTAAAAAAAGAAAAAGATAAACACATTTGTATTGACCTCTCAAGATAATGAGTAATCAGTTTTTCATCAGCAAGCTAACCAATCATTATTTGTAATTAATTAATTAATAACAGCAACAAACTACAACCTACAACCAGCTGTTACCAACAATTTTCATTGGGAAACAAACTAAATGAAATAGTAATTGCAATTAATTAATATTTAATTACTCTATAAATAGCACACTTCATATCACAAATTTAACCATCCCTTCCAAGAGCCATGGCAACAAAAAAGCCAACCAGAAGTCTCTGTTGTGTGGTTTTCTTTACACTCTTCTTCATTTTCCCTTCTGAAGGTATATACGTATTGTATTTCAAACAAGCACCAATTTTTGAATTTTCTCATAGTTAAGTTTTTTTTCTGTGTACTATTCATATTAATCTAAGTGGTCTATTTATCTTTATTTTTGTAAGAAAACTTATTAGGTTATGATGCTTGGCTTCTGAGGGCCCATTTATCTAGTTTTTTTTAAACCTTTGGCAATTGATATAGTTTTTTGCATGCACGGTTGACACTTTTTCTTTTGGCAAATGCATTATACGTAATATTTCTTTTAGGTCTTCTTACAATTTTTATCATAGCTCCAACTAATACTCTAATTATATAGCATCACAACATTTAAAAAACACTTATTACTCATATTAACATAATGACCCACAAACTCAGTTTCTATATTTGTACAGCATAATGACAAATTAATGAAAGCCGGTTAAAATTCGAAAAGAAAATAAAATTTTCGAAAAAGTATGATTTTCAACAGAATTTGTTCCATCGCTAAATCCATTGTAACAAATCGGATTTTCGAAAATTTCCGATGGTTTACTGCAGGAAATAGACTGTTTTTTTTTTTTTTTTGTAGTGATAGAGTTCGATGTAAGTATATATCGTTGTGTGTGTGTGTAGTTTGTAATTATTAATGGTAAGTAACGAATGAATTGATGAACAGGTAAGATGATCCCAGATGCAGAGGTGAGGTACTGCTATGAGTACAGAATGTTCCACCCATGCCTGGTCGGACAAACTTGTGATGCGTTCTGTAACGGTTTCGGCAAAGACTGTTCCCACTTTCCTCCCAACCATCGCTTTCAAAATCCCGTTTTGTGCAGCTGCCGCCATCCCTGCCATCAACAAAACTGATCAACCATGATGAGTCCTACCCACCTTCTTCCCATACAACAAGACATACATATACTTATATACTCTAATAAGAAGGGTGACACGTCGTCGTCATCCGTCCAACGAAAACTTGACAACTCAGACCGTTTCAATCCTACAAGTTGCCTCATCATGATGTTTTTATTGGATTGAATGCAAATGATGTGGTATTCATAGAGTATGCAAGTATTTCTTTTAAATTAACACATCTTTATATATAAAGATGCAACGGATTTTATTTATCTATCACCTACTTCTGACATTTTGTATTATAGTATTAGATAAGATCCATCCGTAATCTTATTATTCATCTCAAGGTGGTAAGAATCTAGCATTAAAGATTGTTTAATATGTGGATGACATTATATATTGCATAGGAGTGTGAAAACTTTCATGCAAATAGGAGGTATTGAGTTTAATTCTGATTATAACTTTAAACCGTTAGTACATGTTTATATAAATAATAATAATAACAAAAAAGACTATTTAATTTGTGTGTGTTTATGTGTTACTTTAATTAAGCTTATAACACTACTATTGCTACCACTCTAACAAACAAATGAATTAAACCCCCGAACATGTTTAGGCATGACCTGTGGTAATGATGCCCCACATCGCCATGACCTGGCCGTGTTTGTTATGATAATTAAATGTGTTTTTTTATGTTTAAGATTGACTAATAATGTATGTTATTATAGCATATACTCCCTTTGACTCGTATAGGCCTGTTTAGATTAGCAGTGCAAACTACTTTTTCAACGTAATTTACAGTCTACGAGATCAGTATATGAAAGAAAATTTGTCTTAACTTACGCGAACGTGATTTTCCAATACTTTGGCAAACATACAATTAATGCATATTTGTCACTGTTATACCTTTACAATTAATATTTCAACATGACTCCTCAAATTTTTCTTTTATTCAAAATCTTATTTAATATGGGTAAAGTTGAAAATTCTTTTCAATTTAAAACAAGTTTAATGAGTTTACTATCATTTTTTATCTTAATAAATTAATTAAAATGATTTATATTGTAGACCCATGGCATGAGTGTGTGTGCGCGCGCATTAGTGATTGATATTATTATTTATATAGAATTTTTTTGCTCGAATCTTATGCAATGTACATGTCTTTATTGGTTATACATTTAGAGAAAGATAAACAAAGAAGAATTGGGAAAACCATATAAATCTTTATATTGTATTTGCTTATTATGCAAATTTATAAATAGATACTTTTGTCCGTTAATGGGTCTCTTATGGATAAAACAATCAAAATAATAAATGTCGAGGGCCAAAAATTACTTGTGAATTTTAAATTTAAAAGGAAATTAGTAATATTAATACTAGTTACTTATAAAATAACTAACACATTAAAAATTTTACTACTTCTAATTTCATTATGACAAAATAACTTAAGCATATAATTTTTTATAAATTATATTTGATAATTATGCTAAATATAATTTCAAATATTATCATTATAAATATTAAAATTTGGAAAAAAATAAATTTGTATTATAATAAAAAATCATCTGAATATGAATAGAAATAATTACCCTAACGTGAAAAGTACGTCTTAGAAAAAAAATAAAATATTATTTGAATAGCATATTAAAATGGTTTGAACTCTTTACATATATTAATAAGGGTATTTAATACCACATTAAAACGGTTTGAACTCTTGTTTTGATCAATCCCGCTGGAACTAGTACGACAAGGGATGAGAACAAGACATCCAATTTTAATACAGATTTCTTTCTTTCTTTCTTTCTTTTTTCATTTTTTTCCACACATGTATAACTTCACTTCTAAATTCTTGAGTGGTTGAAATAGTAAGGTGAAAAAAGATAAAGGAAAAATAATCAATTAAAATGGCTTACCCACTGACTCAGAGATTACGTAGAGAAGGAAGAGAAGAAGAGGTCAAGAGAGAAGAGGATAGATCTTTGAGAGCATGTTTCGGTCACACTTTAAAATTATGGTTTGGCTCTAAAATTATGATTTCAAAAAATGATAGGTTAACATTCCTCAAAAATGCAGAATAACTTTTAATTCTTAAAATCATAGTTTTATATGAGTCACACAAACATTTTCAGATTTTTCAGAATAACTTTTAAACCTCAAAACCATAATTTATGGGTGGAAACCATGATTTTCCAAAAAATTATTCTTTCTAGCTTTTTCAGAAACTATACTCCTAAATCTATTCTCTAAAATAACTTTCATGCAAATAGAGATAGAATCTATTTTCCAAAAACTAATCCAAACATATCCTGAACAGTGAGCTGGAGATAGAACAAAGAAGATGATGTAAAGCGTGCCACCGTGTAGACTATGATGGTTTACTTAGATATGTCTAATATTTTGCATCAAAGATATAAACAATATAATAATATTTTTATTTAAATAATATTTATATAAAAAATACATTATTTATATATTTTAAAAAATATTTATCTAGGCATCCCATCCTATAATAATTTTGTCCGATTCCAAAATGATCAGAACCAGAACGGGACAGCAGGAACAAGAGGAAAGTGATCAACCCCCGCAGAAATGCTTGTTTGTCAAAATATTGAAAAATCAAATTCATACGAATTGAGATAAAATTCATGTCTCATACTTATCTTATAAACAATAAATCACTACTATCATATCACACCCAGCTCTTACCGTTTGTACTAGCCTCATGTGGCTGAAGTAGTAGGTTTTTATTAAACATTGAATCATATATATTGATTCTCATGGAATAATCTTTTTTATAATTTCATTTGTCCGTAGGAAATTTTTAAGGCTGACCTACAAAATTGTAATATTTTTTTTTCGGTATACATCGGCCGGCATGTTCGAAGGGGCAGCAGACCTATTCGTTTTTTTTTTTTTTTAAGAATCTGGTACTGATTGATGTTAATTAATAATGATATTTATGATTGTAATTAATAATTTCTTAGCTTCCACCTACTCCTAATTACTCCTTCATTTAATGAAACCAAATTAATTATTACTTCTAGGCGTTAGCAGCTTTGAAAGGACTCGCACTGATTTTAGACTTTGAGGGTTAGAAATGCCAAAGAGCTCATATTAATCATTAATTATGAATTAATAAACAAAATGTATATCTCAAATATCTCTGACAAATAAATTAAAATTCCCGATAATTATATATATGATCATACATATTATTCTTCTTGAAATTAACCTCCCATCAAAATCATAATGTGGGTTAATTGTTTGTTAAGTTTTATGATTAGAGTATTTGGCCAAAAATAATGATTTGTATGTTAATTGACTTAAGGTTATATTTAAAAAGATAAACACGTTGCGACCTTTCAAGTTCATGTGTAACCAGTTTTTCAGCAACCTCACTGATCAGTATTAGATAAAGTAGATCTTCGATCATTTAAATTTATATAAAGTTTCAGTTTAGTCCCTTAAATTAAAAATGTGTAATTTTAGTTATTTTATTTTAACATCGTTAGTTTCATTTAACGGAAAATGTTGATTTAGCAAATTTTAACGTTGACTCTGCAATTAAATCATAAAAAAAATGTGATTAAATTTTAAAAACAAAAATGATTACATTAAATAATTAAAATTTAAACAAATTTTATCAGTATTTAATTACATAATCGCCATTTATATTTAATGTTTCAACCTTTTCCGTTAAAATAAACTAACGGTGTTAAGATAAGAGAACTAAAAGTGTACATTTTAAACTAAATGAATCAAACTAAAACTTGATGTGTAACTTTAAAGAACCAAATGTATACTTCAACCATCAATATTTGCAATTAATTAAACATCAAATTAAAATACATTAACAGTCCCTCTATTTTAACTTAATTACAGAAATCTGGCTTCTATTTTTTTTTAATTAAAAGGGTGAGCGCTAAGGGTTTTTATGTTACAAGCAATATTAAAACTATAAACTTTTAGTTACAAGAAGTTTTCATGCCATTGTATATAACCTCTTCGAGAATCAGTAGCATATAACATATACCATTATATTTTTATGATTGCATTTTTATTCATCCAACCGTTTATTGACCATTAAGTTACATGTTTTTGGACCAAAATATCCCTCTTTAATATAAATATTGTATTGTTGTTTCAGAATATTTTAGTTCACAAAAAAATTTAAAGCGTGTATTTTTAGCACTCTTAACCATATATTAAATTGTTTAATCATGTCAACTTATTTATTCAATAATTCTTTAGTGTTTAAATGCATAAGTTGGCTAAAATAATATTTCAAACACGCATGTTAAAAAAATTATTTCACATAATAAGTGATAGGTTAGTCAGTATAATTTATATTTAATTTCCTTTAAATGTTGCTAATTTTCATAAATGTTTTGAAAAATATTTATTTAATTATTATATTAATTAATTATGTAAGTTTTTAAAATTTGAGAGATAGTATATAAATGAGGATAAATTAATTTTTAAGATGTTCAACATATTTACAAATAACAAAATCAAGTATTTCGGGATCTTAAACAGATTATTATTAAAAAGGGGACTAAAGTGTAATTTTAGCAAACCGAAAGCTGTAGCCTACAACGTGTCAAGCTTAACTAAGCCTCAATAATAAAATATAATTGTTGATTAAAAAAATAATAAAAGACAATTGAAATTAATATTTAATTACTCTATAAATTATGCACTTCATTACAAACTTACCCATATCCATTCCAAGAGGCATGACAACAAAAAAGCTGATTAGAAGTTTCTATTGTCTGATATTCTTTGCACTCATCTTCATTATTCCTCATGGAGGTATGTATTTCAAACTCAAAACACCAACTTCAGAATTGGCTTATGAAGTTTTTTGTAAAGTTCATATCAATTTTAAAGTTTTTTTTCTTTATTTTGAAAACAAGTGTATAATATGAAATAAAAACGATATCGATCAATTTCACGCACAAAACAAAAAGATCTTTTTTTATGTGGGGTTGATGATTGATTTCTAGTGGCGATAGTTTGATATGATTGACATCTCTCTCTCCCCCCCACCCCCTCCCTCTCTTTGGAAAATTCATCACATAATATTTCTAGGGATAAGTTTTTCATAGATTTTAATTGCATCACAACATTTTTAAGCACAATAAGTTATCCATATATTAGTTATTAAGAAATTCGTAAAACAATATTACAATATCTCCTTTAAAAAATAACGTTTGGTATAGGCCAAATTAAGAAACTGCAACTTTAGTTAAAGTCGGTTAAAGACAATAAATATATAAAAAAATTTGACTTATTTTTCTAAAACATCCTTCTTATGATATGATAGGTGAGAAAAAAACATATAATTCATCGGACAAATTTCAAACTAAAAATTATAAAACTTAATCAAACCCTCTCAAAAATCTGAAACTTATATTTTGAACCAGAAGTAGGATAAGAATGAATAATGATGTGTAACTTTTTCACAATTTATTACTACTCCTTTTACATTCCCATAAGGTAGAAGACGACAACACCAAAAAAAAAAAAGATTTTCCAAATAACAATATCAAATAATAATTAATAATAAATTTGTAGGTTAATTGGAGTTAATGGTGTTATGTATATATATATATATATTAATTACAGATTCATACGAGGAAGAATTGTACTGTGAGAGCCCAAGTGAAGGATGGTATGGGGACTGCTTGTATTCATCAGACTGTGATGATCAGTGTTATATGGAAGGTGCCCTCTTCGGATCATGCCAAGATACCTCTCCTGTTTCTGCCTTCTGCTTTTGCTACGATCTTTGTTATTAATTAGTCATTAATAATAAGAACAAAAACAAGTTTAATTAATAATATTAATAATAACAAGTTAAATGTCAAGTTAAAAAATCCCTTAAACTCACATAAATAACTTCGATAAAGTTTGAGGATATATATAATTGATGGTTTTGTGGGGTTGTCTGCACAAACCTGAAAGTTCAGGAAAATTTATTATTGAGTTGTAAGTATTAAGGGAGTCATTTTACATGATACGAACTTCAATGAGGGTTCTATGTAATTTAGTCCTAATAATGATACTAATATGTTTGTTATTACTCCATCCTTAATTTCTATTCTATTAATATCCCTCTATTTGATGTAATTGTACTTGTCAAGTTTGTTATAACTAGGTTTTGTTTAGATTAATGTTGGTAAAAAAAATGACTTTTATTTAAATTAACTTTCGCAAACTGACATTAAAGTAAAAGTCAATTAATATAATATAATTTATATTTGGATTGGTTTTTTTTAGCTAGTTTGAGGTAATAAAACTTGTTTGAATAATATAATTGAAAAGCATGTGTAGATATAAAATAATTGAAAAAACACACACAGCTTGATATATTTAAAATATTAAATTTAAAATTATAAAAATAAAAAGGATTTAATGTATTATTGAAAAGCATTTGTAAATACTAAAAAATATTTAACTAAATATATTTAATGGCCATAAAAAATAAATAAATATATTTTCACTGAAAAAAAAAAGAACATTAAAAGTATCACTCGCACATTACAAGAAAAAGTAGATAGAGCTTGTTGGCAAAAAAACAAAAAAAAAAAAACAAAAGTACAAATGAGAGAGGGCAATGCTGGAAAGGGATTTGGATCCTCTCATCTTTAAAATTTCTTCCTTTTCTTTCTCCTCATGCCATAGATGTTTACCGTTTGATCAATAAATAAACGGTTGCGATCTAATAATTCATGTAATTATGATTATAATATTCTCTAAAAAGTAAACAACATAAATTTAAACTATTAAAAAATTAATTCTCACAATTCACCTTAAAATAAAAAATAATGATTTTACAAAATATTAAAATCTTAACCCTTCATTTGTTGATCCAACAGTAGAAATGAGATGAGGAGGGAGAAAAGGGACAAAAATTAAGGATAAAATCCAAATTCCATTGGAATCCAAACTCATCAACTAATCTCTCTCTCTCTCTCTCTCACACACACACACACAGTGAATTAACTTCAACGGATGTTTTGTATTATAAAAATTGGTTTAGGGGATGAAACGTTACTCCAAACATGATTCTTAGAAGGTGTTCTATATTTTGGACCTCACAGGGTATATATGCAATTTGTGTCATTAAAATTATATGCTTCGAGTGACTATACAACAAGAAGCACAAATGTATACATAGTGAAGAATTTATGGTGTTGTGGTTAAAAAATTGAGGGCAAAAATATGTTGAATGTGACATGAGTATATTAATTATTTTTGGATTAATGTTAGTTTTTTTTATAACAATATTAATGTTAGTTGTAATTTCATGTAAATACTAAATACATACGAACAATGAAGAGCCCCTTGAATCGTAGTCGCTACACAACACAATAATTCATATATTTTGAAAGTGAAACTAAAAAAAGGAGATAACCTAAAAGATATGGCTTGACAAAATTCAATTCCTGCCAAATAAAATTGTATTATTGTATATAATAATGTATTTGAAAGACGGGATAAAAACAAAAGGAAAAATTACCCATAAGACATCTTATGTAAAACAATTTAAATACAGAGAAATTCTGAATAGCTATACCACCTTCTAGTTCTTAATATAAAATATAGTTTGTCTAGTGAAATTATATCTTCTATTTAGGGTCGGAGTTAATATTTTTTTTATAAGTTTTACAAGTTTGACTTGAAAATAATGTAACTCAATTTGTAAATATGAAAATTCAACTCGTAAATAAAACTTATTGTGTTTGATTTGTAAATATACAAATCTTGAATTGTAAAAATATTAATTTTTTAACACCCCCTTATATTCAATTTTCTTACTTAGATCCATGAATATTTTTTTTTTTGAAAATAAAAAAGTGGCTGGAAAAGAGGATGATGGCCAAGAAAAAAATAAAATTCAGTTCATTTTCTTTATACATATTTATTTTCTCTATTTCTTTTAATTTTATGATGGAAATTAATTTGTAATTGTAAAAGAATGAACATTGATCATCCAAAACAATTCCACTGTACAAATTTTCAGTCCCATTATTAAATCAGTAGACCTTCACATTCTACTGTAATATGTATCTTGCCAAATTGATCATCTGCTCTATGACATGAAACAATGTTAATTTAATTTGAAGATTTAATCAAATATGTGGCATGAAGATCACCCAATTCATGCAAAAACCAGTAAACTCAGTTAATAAACTCAATAAATAAACTCATGAGTTCAATCAAAATTGCAGTTAGCACAAGTTTATGAGTGAGTTAACACAACTTTATAAGTTGAAAATGTAAAAATGAAAAACTCAGACTTGACCCGTGAGTTTAGGGTCATTAATCTTAATCAAACTAAAGGCGACGTTCATAATGCAGCCAAAACACTCAGGCCAATAAGAATTATTACCACTTCACTGGGGCACAAAGTCTGGGAGTCCAAGTTTCTATCTCTATTTCAAGGTTATCTCTTTCCCACCACCAACTATCTATCCATAATATTTCCCTCTCTTTTCCATGTTCACACACACACAAACAAACTCTAATAACCCTTTTGATTCACGGAATTTATGGGAATGCAAAAAAATGTAACGGTTGAGAATGTAGTATAATGGAATAATGATTATATAGTATTTATTTGATATCTTATCAATGGATAATGAAATAAAATTCATATTTTATCCATAAAAAATAAAAAAATGTGAAAAAGAGTTTCTAATTCTATTAAAACTAAAAATGAACGATATAAATGTTTTAATACTGATTTATAAAAGATACAAGTACCCACATGTTAATTGATACAGACTCTAATCCTGATTATATAGCTAAAACTATGTAATGGGGATTACCTAATTTGATGTAATTCGTTGTAATCTTCTTTCATGTAATTAGAACCAAATAGGCTCATAGTTTTGATCAATTCTCAAATCAGTGATTGAATTTCGTAATGTGAACAATCAATATTTGAATTATTTTCTCCAAACTTTATTAAGATTCTCACTAATTACGTGTCTAGAACGGAACAAGATTATCTTAAAAATATTTATGGGACACGAGAAAAAACGAAATAATTTTCAACTTTAGCCTGAGTGTAGGTGCTTGTTGGGCATGGCATGTAAGTTCTTTAATTAATTGATGTAATAATAACGCCAATAAGTAATTGTAGTCATCGTCTCATACTATAAAAATAATCTCATCTCTAACCAATAATATCATTTGAGTTTATATATATAGATGAAACGTGTCATGCTAAATATGCTATTGAAAGCCCTCTAATTGATCTATCGCTGTCTGTGTGTTTGTCTTCAAACCAACCTTGACTTCTTCAAACGCTTCTAATATCCCTCCATGCACGCTCTTACTATTAGCGTGGATGCTGTTTTGTGATGGGACATTTGTATCATTCAAATACATTCTGGACAATTCAAATTTAGAATTTTCGACTTATGTATCATTCAAATACATTAGCCATCTTATCTTAGTCATTGTTCATATATCCTCCAAGTTTCTGACCCCAAAAATTAAAGCCTCAACAAAATCCAATAAATAAATTATTATATATAACCCCCCAAACTTCATCACCAATCTCATCTCTCATACAATTGAGCTCAAATTGAAAAAATAATAATAATGGAGCCTACTGGTTTCTTCAACGACCATCTAAGGTTTCTGTTAGGGTTCTTTTACAGTGCAGTGGCTTTGCTTGTGATGAGCGTGCATTGCAAAGGGACACGCCTAGGGTTTTACTCAACGTCGTGCCCTAAAGCTGAGTCAATTGTGAGATCCACAGTTCAAGCTCATGTCAAGTTTGATCCTTCTGTGGCTGCTGGCTTACTGAGGATGCACTTCCATGACTGCTTCGTCCGAGGCTGCGACGCATCGGTCCTCGTGGACGGCTCCAGCACCGAGATGGCCTCCGCGTCAAACCTCGACCTGAGGGGGTTCGAGGTCATCGACGACGCGAAGACACAGCTGGAGGCTGCATGCCCTGGTGTTGTGTCCTGTTCTGACATACTTGCCCTTGCTGCTCGCGATTCTGTTGTTCTGGTAATTAACTTACTGAATTTAATTACAGTACTGACATTGATAGGATACAATATAATTACCTTTTTTCTTGCTTAATACAAGAACTAGTTAACTTTTGTTGAGAATATTAAGAAGGCTAAATTTATTACTTAAAACTATTTATATTTATTATTTTTCTCCGAACCAATTAATTTGTCTAACTTAAAAACTGATATATAGCCTCCGATCCTTCATATAAGAGCTATTTGACTATTCTTAGAGAGATTAAATAAATTAATTAATTGATATATTTATTATTTTTCTCCAAGTTAATTTACTTGACATGTGAACTGATATACAATCTAATAGTATACATAAATATTTCAGAATATATGTTATAATTAAGTGATTTATTTAACTTTTTCAATCATTTTAAAAAAACCAATTAACTATTATATTAAAGATTAGATGCAGTATAATTAAAACATACATAAATAAATAATTTTAAGCAGTGTATTTAGTTTTTTTTATCTTTCCAATAAAAGTGAATAACTAGCTCTTGCATTAAAAACATAGATATTATGTTTTTGTGTAGTATGAACGTAGGTGAGAGATATATATGGATAAGGGTGATATATATATATGGTTGGGAATAAATGCAGAGTGGAGGGGTAAGATGGGAAGTTCCAACAGGGAGAAGAGATGGGAGAGTATCGAAGGCTTCAGATGTGAATAATAACTTGCCGGGTCCTTCAGATTCTGTTGATCTCCAAAAGCAGAAGTTTGCTGCTAAGGGACTCAATACTCAGGACCTCGTCACTCTTGTTGGTAACTTAATTTCACCTCCCTCTCTCTTATAATATAATATACCATATTTAAAAAATACTATTTAATTCTTAATATTAAAGACGGTTGACTATAAGGTATATTCTAGCATATTTACTCTCATGTCATTAGATTATATATTGGTTAATTAATCAGTCAAATTAATTTGGAGAAAAATATTAAAAATATAATTTAATTAGTTTCTTTAATCTCCATAGAGATGTCAGTTAGTTTTTATATTAATGACCAGATATAATATGTACTACCTACACCCTGTGTAAATTTATATACATATAAGCTCAATAAGGGTTTAATTTAGTGTTAAATATAAGACATCAGTATATTTTGTCTCCTAAATCTACACCACACTCAGTCATTAATATAAAACACAATTGATTAATTTAAAGAAATAAAGAAAACTAATTAAATTACTTAATTTTAACTTATATTACATAATCTCTCTAAAATATTTATATGTGTTATTAAATTATATATCTGTTTATAAGTCGGATAAAGATAAATATGTGTACTCTAAAGTAATTTATTTAACTTCTTTAACATCATCATTAATCATATTCAAAAAATTAATAATAAACAATTACAAAATTTTACCCTAATTCATGTCATCTATAAACTTCCCCTTTCATATCTTGTGAATGTATAGGATATTGGAACCACACCCAGCATTTAGGTTTCAAATCTTAAATTAATTTAAGAAAAATTGATTAAAAAATACATG
>QFDD01007279.1:0-15037 GCA_006871305.1 Vachellia collinsii
TCCTGTAATTATTGCACGATACCTAAATGTAACTAAAAGGGTGTTTGAATTAGTTTAAATAAATTTATGCATTTCAAAATAAGTAGATAAAAAAATTATGTCAATTTAAATGAAAGTATTTTTTTTAATTGATGATGATGTTTGATAAACACCACCTATCTTTTTTTGATCAAAAATAAACACCACCTATCTCAAACTGTTAATAATAAATAAAATTATCCATTGGTCAACTTTACACAGTGTTATCTTAGACTTCTATTCAACCCTTTTGAATTCTGAACAGTGCCAAAATGCACGTAACGATTTTGCGTTCATAAAATCCAATGCACTTAATTAATACACCATCAAAGCTAACTGCTATCTCTTCCACAGTGAAATGAAACGCGAAATCTGCCTCTCATTCATGAGTTACAGGTCGAATATTGGTGGGGCGATAAAATTGCCAACCAGTCTTCTTCAACCCACAGTTACCACTTTCATTGTTATGTCAGATTTCATAAAGAGAGAAAAAAGAAAGGAAGCAGTAATGGAAGAAGAGGGACGATAGTGTCGTCGTGTGGGCTTAGCTGGACCAGGCGGTTTTAACGGAGGTCAAACCCCCACCATCACTGTGTCAGAGCTTCTCATCTTCCCAATTTAATTCAGTACTCTTCGCTCACCATTGCATTCCCTTCCCCACCCCCCCCCCAAAAAAAAACCACCGCGAAAAAAAAAACATTTCGTTTCTATCATTTTCCTTTATTCTTCTAGTTTTCTATTTGTTCTGGGAGTGGGGGTTTCCCAATCGTGATTCGTGGCTTCTTTCCTCAGTGTCTGACACTGCAGCCTGATACTCGTCACTCCATAATCTTAACTTTCCAGGACTATCTTCCGTCAGAAACAAAGAGAAGAATAGGTAGGGAAAGAGCAGAGATACACTGCAGAGACCAAGCATTTTTTTCTTGAGGTAAGAGTTTGTTCTTTCTTTTTGGATTGCTCTTGTTAGAGAGACAGAAATGTCTTATTATGCATTGCGTTCCTCTGATTGTTATTGCAGAGGATCATATGCACGCAAAGTTCATGCGCAGTTGAGAGCAAGATGAGAATGTTTGGATCTTAAGAGATGGCGGATCATCGGCGAAACATAGTGTCTCTTGGGTTCTTGTTCTTGCTGCTTTGTCAGTTCACGTTTGAACAGCTTGAGCCTCTGAGTTCACCCGCAGAGCGACTCGCGCTACTTCAACTTCGATCTTCCTTGGGCTTGACACGCAGGGAATGGCCAATAAAAGCCGACCCTTGCTTAATCTGGAATGGCGTTAGCTGTGAGAATGGTAGAGTCACTGGGATCACTATTTCTGGGTTTAGAAGAACAAGACTTGGGAGGCAAAACCCACAATTCTCTGTCGATGCTTTAGCCAATTTGACCTTTCTGCAATCCTTCAATGCGTCCAAGTTTCTTCTTCCTGGTCCTCTTCCTCATTGGTTTGGCCAAAAGCTTTCTTCGCTCAGAGTGATTGATCTTCGTTCTTGCTCCATCATTGGTGCAATTCCTTCTACCCTTGGGAATCTAACAAGCCTAACCACTCTCTATTTATCTGATAATAACCTCACTGGGACCATTCCTGATAGTCTAAGCCAACTTTTAGCGCTTTCCGCTCTTGATCTTTCCCGGAATTTTCTCTCAGGATCCTTGCCCGCATTCTTTGCCTCTCTTGGAAATCTTTCTTTCCTTGACATTTCGTCCAACTATTTATCCGGGTCGATTCCCCAAGGCATTGGGTCACTTTCTAAATTACAATACTTGAATCTTTCTAACAACGGTCTTACTTCCTCTATACCTGCTCAACTTGGGGATCTTAGTAACCTAGTTGACCTTGATCTAAGTGATAATTCCTTGTACGGTCTGGTGCCTCCGGGCTTAATGGGGTTGAGGAGCTTGCAGAGAATGAAGCTTGGGAACAACATTCTTGACGGACCTTTGCCAGAGAACTCGTTTCATGCTACATCGCAGTTGCAGTTATTAGAGCTGAGACAAAATAATTTTACTGGGGCATTGCCTGATAAGTTGTGGAATCTTCCAAGATTGAGTTTTGTGGATGTCTCCAGTAATAACTTCACTGGTGTGCTTCCTAGTTCTAATTCTACTCCTACAGTTAAGGGCAATATTTCTCATAATCTATTTTATGGAAGCATCACTCCTCTGCTCAAAAGGTTCACTTTCATTGATCTGTCAAGCAATTATTTTGAGGGCAAGGTTCTGGATTTCGCAGTAAATGCATCAATGGGTGGCAACTGTCTCCAAAATGTATCAAATCAGAGGACAACAGAAGAATGCGTCTCATTCTATTCGCAGAGGGGCCTCTCTTTTCATAGTTTTAGGCAAGCAAACATTACAAGACCTCGTGAGGCAGAAAGCTCTGGGAAGAACGATAGAAGAAAAATTATACTAGCAGGAATTTTTGGTGGAGTTGGCTTGATTGCAGTTTTGGTGTCGTTGCTTCTGTGTACTCGTAAGCGGAGTAAATTAAATGATACAGGAGCTGGTTTGGGGGCTGCTCTTGCTGAAGGCAGTCCTGCAGCTGCTGATGCATTGATAGAATTATCAAAAGTAGGAGACTCATATACATATCAGCAACTACTCAAGGCTACAGGTGATTTCAGTGATGAAAATCTTATCAAACATGGTCACACGGGTGATCTCTTCAACGGTGTATTGGAAAGTGGGATATCTGCAGTGATAAAAAGGATTGATTTGCGTTCAACTAAAAATGAGAATGCTTACATCTCAGAATTGGACCTCTTCAGTAAAGTTTCTCATCCAAGATTGGTTCCCCTGTTGGGTCATTGCTTAGAAAATGACAAGGAGAAGTTCCTGGTTTATAAACATATTCCAAATGGGGACTTGTTGAATTGCTTGCAGAACCGACAAACTAAATACGAAGATGGTACATGGCAGTCATTGGATTGGATAACAAGATTGAAAATTACTATTGGAACGGCGGAGGCCCTATGTTATTTGCATCATGAATGCAATCCACCCTTGGTTCACAGGTCTGGATTTGCCTCTAGCTCAAATTTGAATTTCTCCTTCTTTCAATGTACATATAGGATTTGCATAACATTGGTTTTGAGATAAACTGTGATACTGCAGAGATATTCAAGCTACCAGTATACTTCTAGATGATAAATATGAAGTTCGGTTAGGGAGTCTAAGTGAAGCCTGCACTCAGGAAGGGGATACTCATCAAATGAGAATCTCAAGGTTGCTACGGTTACCCCTGTAAGTATTCTGCTAACAACTTTCGTTTTTATGAATCTCATTATGTCTGAGAGACCTTTCTTAGTAAATTGTGCTTTCTTTGGTTTGATCCTTCTGGCTGTTTTTTTTTTTTGTTGAAAATATGATATTCAATGAAATGCTATATTACCTGTCGGATCTTACTTGACATGTAACTACAATCTTGTGGTGTTACCCTTTACATCTGTTTCTGATTAATCATTTCCTCGGCATAGGCTTATGTTTGGTGTTGGATCATCATATACCTTCGTAGTAGTTAAAATGTTTGACTTCCTTATTCATTTCCGTTCAATTTCGACTTTTGATCTCCTTTTCAATTAGTGAGTCTTCTCTATTGGCTTCCATAATGCCAAGTTAAATGCAACCGTGATGAAGTTCAACACATTCCTTTCAAACAAGATTGTTGTTTACTTAAGTGTTAATTTAATTAGTCATGGTTCAGTTGCATTGTTTTTTATTAGCCTTGTGCTTTATTTGCAAATGCATAACATTTGTCTTTAAAAATTGTCTAATTTCTCGTTCATCTTGCTTGGGCATGCAGGTCATCTGATCAAGGTTCATCTGGTGAGTAGAACTACTAAACTGAATTGTTGACGTGAAATATTCATGAGCTCTTTGTCCTGATTACATGAAGCACTCTCGGTTTATGTATTAATGTCATTTTAAGTAGGCGTCTTCCATCATCATGTATACAGAAAATTTACTAGTTTTATTCTGCAGCCCTTAAAGAAGCAGATTCCTGTCAGTTTCTCTCATCATATAATCACAATGGCTGAAAAAACAGTTCTGTATTTTAACAAAAGCTTTGTATATTGTGAAAACAGGTTCATCGCCAGCAGTCTGTGCTAATGATGTCTATTGCTTTGGGAAATTATTGCTTGAGACGGTAACTGGTAAGCTGGGAATTGGTGCATCTGGTGATGCAGAAGTAAAAGAATGGTTGGAACAGACACTATCTTGCGTTAGTATTTATGACAAGGATCTTGTAACCAAGATAGTGGATCCATCCATGGTTGTTGATGAGGATTTCTTAGAGGAAGTGTGGGCTGTGGCCATCATCGCGAAGTCTTGCCTGAACCCTAAACCTTCGAGAAGACCCCAGATGAGATATGTCCTCAAGGCTCTTGAAAACCCTCTAAAGGTCATAAGGGAAGAGAGTTACAGTGTTTCTGCTAGGCTAAGAACAAACTCTTCCAGAGACTCTTGGAATGCTGCTTTATTTGCTAGTTGGCGTCAGAATTCTGATGTAACAGTAGTTCCGGCAGCTTCTAGCGTAAGAGCTGAAGAAGGCGAGCTTTCATTGCCCCGTCGGCATCATTCGACTGAGATAGTTCCAGAGCCATCTAGCAGCATTCAAGAGGTAGAGAAACTGGACTAGTACTAGAGGGAACGCTTAAGCCTTTCGTACATTTTAAGGAAGGAGACAATAGTGGCATTCAAATTCTTTGTTGTTTTGCATTTTCAGTGGTTTTGGACTAAGAAGAAATTTGAGAGGTACAGAGAGTGGACATGGTACATATGGATACTTCTTTTTCTTTGGCAACAATCCGCAATTCTTTCACATGTAATTGATTTCTTCTTCTTCTGTCCCAAGTCATTTTTGTAGAAAGTATATTTTTAATTGATTTATCAGATTTTTCAATCTATTCGAATCAGATTTCATGTTCAGCATAAAGAAAAACATCACAAGAATAATGGAGAGTCAGTCTATACTCTATAGCCTTGTGGAATTAAAAGCAATAAAAAGCAAGTAGATATTTTGTATAATTTAACATTTTGTAACTTCAAAAACGAAATTTTGACACGCCGAGCCCCGAAGAGAGCGAAGCAACTGTTTATCCATTGACGCTGTCTCTTATCCGTTACAAACTTCCAATAGCCATCTTCGTTCTTCAACTCATTGGAAATGCTTTCATGTCAAAAATATCAGCTTCACTCTCCATGCTCTATCCCTCTCCAATCCCTCTCCACCTCAACTTCCACCATTGTCAACTGCCAGAATCCAAATGGCCCAGATACTCACAACCTCATTCTCCGCAGGCAGAACTCCAAATCCACCTCCTTTCTTCTTCACCAACTATCTTCCGACCAAGAAGACCATCGTTCCCGGCAAGTCAATCTCAAATCCAGTGACCTTCAACACAACATGCCCGATGAAGAGAAGATTAAGCTTTTAGAGCTTTCCCTTGTTAGGAAAAGAACCCCTCAGTTTCCTGGGTCCATCTATGTTCAATCTCCTAGTGATCCCGATGTGGGTTCTTCTTTGCCGCCTCTGCGAACTCTGTTTAGAGAAAAAGTTGAAGGTGATGGTGCAGACGAGGAGGAGATAATAGTGCGTGCGATTGAGATTCGAAGGAAGGTAACGCGAGAGATTTTGATGGAAGCGATGAGAAAGGGTAAGTTTGGAATCACGTACGCTACCAATTTGGTCAATCGATTGACTGGTTTTATCGATTATGTCATGATTGAAGCTGCTTCGATGAAAAGAATACCTCAGTATTCGCATTCTACGTTCAATTTACGCGCCAAAACTGTCATTGACGACTTGCAAGTTGTGCCTCTTATCAGGTAGGAGTGCTTCTAATTGGTATGTTTGAACCATTTTAAGATTAAAAAAACTCATGAAAACTAATAATTTGGTCTCTGTATCGTTAGATTTGTTCCACTTGGAGACTCATAAACTGATTATCTGTCCTCAATCTAGATGGTTGAAGCATAACGCACTGTCGTATCATCGGATATCAAAGCTCATTTTGATGTCAAGAGGAAACCTTGAGTCTATAAGACGTCTTGCTGAGTGGTTGAGATCAGTACACGTGAAAGGAGAATTTCTGGGGGTTACACTTGCGAATGCTGGAGATAATGTTCTGGAACGTAGCAATGACGAACTGGATGTGATTGTTGGGTATTTAGAGAGCAAGGGAGTCAGGAGGGATTGGATGGGTTTTGTCATAAGCCGATGTCCTCAATTGTTATCTTACAGCTTGGAAGAAGTGAAGACTCGCGTGAAATTCTACCTAGATATGGGTTTAAATGATCATGATTTTGGCACAATGGTTTTTGATTATCCTAAAGTTCTTGGTTACTTTACTCTCGAAGAAATGAATGAAAAGGTAATTAGATTCTAATGCACTTCATGAAGCATTAGATGATTCTCAGAACAAATCTTCATTGTATGCTTACGAGTGATTTGCTTGTTTAGAAGTAGGACCTAGCCAAACATGAGGGAAGAGATAACCATTCTCAAATTTAATGTAAGATTTCTAGAATTGGAAAACTTATACACCAATCATGACGTTTTCTTAGTAATTTCCAGGTTAATTACTTAAAAGAGTTTGGGCTCAAAACTGAGGATGTTGGCAGATTGGTAGCATTTAAGCCTCATTTGATGGGATGTAGCATTGAAGAAGGATGGAAGCCTCTTGCTAAGTATTTGTATTATTTTGGGGTTACCCGAGATGGTATGAGGAGAATGCTTATGATCAAACCGATGGTCTTTTGTATTGATTTGCAGACAACTATTGTGCATAAGGTATGTCATCTCCACTTTAATCTGCATCATGGCTGGTTCCACTCATCACCCTCATGAATGATGATATATTACTCATTATCTAGTGCATGTATGAAGGATTCAAACATGCATTTATTCAAATGATTTCTGCTGATGACAAGTCGCCTACTCTATTATGTAGGTGAAGTTTTTTCAGGATCTAGGGATTCGAGATGATGCAATTGGAAACATGCTTGTGAAGTTTCCTACACTGCTCACATACAGCCTCTACAAGAAGATTAGGCCAGTGGTTTGTCTTCATCCGTGGCTTCAGGATTTATCACTATAATCTATTTTTTTAGCTAATTCCTTACACTGTCTAGAATAGAAGAAAAGGAAAGAAAGAAAGAAAGAAAGAAAATAGGACTTCCTTCATGTTATGCTTTTAAGCAGTTAAGACTTGACCAGTAAGGCCACCTAAGGACTTTGTAGGCGCAGTACTTGTATTGTGATCAGTGTTTAATCACTAACCAATTTCTCAAGAGATTAGTATGTAGATCATATGTATGAATGAGTTTCCATAAATTGACCAATACTCATGTGAATACCATATAGGTCATATTCTTGATGACCAAAGCGGGGGTCAGCGATGAAGATATTGCAAAGACCATTGCTCTGGGACCTGAGCTCTTGGGATGCAGCATAACGCATAAGCTTGAAGTGAATGTCAAGTATTATCTTTCACTTGGTATACGTCTTAAGCAATTGGGAGAGATGATTGCGGATTTCCCAATGCTGCTCAGATACAACATAGATATCCTTCGTCCCAAGTATAGTTATTTGCGGCGAACCATGGTCCGGCCTTTGGAAGATCTCATCGAGTTTCCAAGGTAAATAGAGAAAGATAAAGTTAAGGCAAGTTTTTGTAGGTGTCTGCTTGTAGGTTCTCCATTAAAGGCATATACATGAAAACTTTTCAATGAGCAGTAGAAATATGTAAAGAAGAGATAATTAAAAGCTGCCCGAGTTATGCCTGTGACAGAAAGCTATTTAGACCTCGTAAAAATGTCTTGTCAGTCATCGGTAATTCGAATTTTATGGCATGGTTGTCTTTCAGGTTTTTCAGTTACTCTCTCAATGGTCGAATTATTCCCAGGCACAAGGTTCTAGTGGAAAATCGGATTAATGTGAAGCTGCGATACATGTTGGCCTGTTCTGATGAAGAATTCAGGAAATTGGTTGACTCTCAAATTAGAAAGCGGCAAACACTGATATCTGCAGGCACGAGTGCTGATGTTACCTACCCTCGCACATGAACAAATTGATGGCTTTCTGGAATATATGTTATTGGTTGAGATTGTGGGAAGTGAAGCCAAATAATCAAATATCTTGCTGTCTCAATCGACAGAAAGAGTAACCTTGTCGGTGGTAAATGATACTCCTTCTTGTGCCCCATGCAGGAGTTATTAACTTTGTACATAAAACCAGTTAGTTTAATTATTTTATTAGAAAATGTGTTAGTTTTTTTGAGTATTCATTTTAATCATCTACTTTGATAATTACATTCTCGATAAAAACCTCTCTTAATATATGTAATTACTAGGTGGAATTTAGAAGAAAAATTATAAATTCAAGAGATAAAATAGATTGAAGTCTTACTTTTAAGATTAAAGAAAAACTCTTTATTAGTTCTTAGACTGAGAGTATAATTTTAGCATAGTTGAGATGCATGGTACAAAAAAAATTCTCGAATAGGCATGCTGGTGGAGGAACAGGAGGTCCCACGTCTTAATGAAACGGTTGCTGAGTACAGAGGAGGAAGACGTGAATAAATTGCGTGCTTATGAGACGGTTGAGGTAAGCTCAAAACATTGTTTCCACGTGAACA
This sequence comes from Vachellia collinsii, assembly GCA_006871305.1. Lineage (NCBI taxonomy): Eukaryota > Viridiplantae > Streptophyta > Magnoliopsida > Fabales > Fabaceae > Vachellia > Vachellia collinsii. Next base: position 8,656 of record QFDD01007279.1, read on the forward strand.
TTTTTGCCATAATAATGATCATGATCATCTTTCTTCTTGGTACATGTCTGATCCTTTTTGGACTGGTCATTCTTTTTCTCATTGTTACAGAGGAAGTTGCAGATGGCTATATGGCTCAAACTTGTGTGGCAACGCAATGCAATTAGCTCCAATGAAGAAGGAAGAACATAACTCTCAGTTATACCTTGCAACGGATAGTTGGTTCAACTTCCATTTTTGTTGCTTGTGGTTTGACACATTCAATTAATAATAAAACGTCAGAAGCAGATGCTTGAACCCCAAATATCCTCAAGTATAAACTAGTCTCCCCAAGGTTGTGGATATGTGTACAAAAATGCTAAAACAATAAAGTCAAGTGTCTCAATCAAATCTAATGATACAAGTAAGCAGGTGAAATCTGAGAAAAATTAAAAACGACGAGCAACATTCTGAAAGATGAAACGTCCGAGTTTTACTCAATTCCAAGACGGCAGATTGGATTTCTCTTTATGAGGCCAAGATCCACCTGCAAGAGAACATGAGAAAATACAGATTTTAGGGGATTTGCATTATAGCTTCTCAGTATTTTTAAATTGAGACGAAGAGGAAAAGAAATGCTTGATTAAGACATTTCCTACATATTAGGATTCAAGTCAATCACTTCTTTCTATTCCTTTTCTAATTCTTATCAATCCATACATTTAATGAAGCAATAGTATTCAGCTATTACCTTGTGTCCAAAGAGATCCCTGATATTATCTATTCCGTACAGTATCATCGTTGGTCTGATATCAAGAGGGGAAAATCAGAAGCAAAAGTCATTAAACAGTAATGTCCAGTAACATATTGTATTAAGCTAAACATATTATAGTTCATAACATCTTTTACCTCAAACTGATAAACCAACTCGAGAATTAAGGTTTCACATAATATCTTGGCTTTTGGAAAAATAATGAGGAATAATGGGCGTCGAATTTGTCTTACCTTTCAAGGGAAAGACCCCAGGCGATGACCTGGACATCTTCAGGGAGTCCCATAGGACGCAACATCTCAGGCCTGAACATACCAGAGTTTCCTACCTCTACCCATTTTTTAAGGCCTTCATGATAACTGATGGAATGAGTAGACAAATGTTAATTTCCAGAACATTAAACAGAAGGAAGTGCCTAATAACCTCACTGCTGGAGACAAACTAATACCTGAAAATCTCCATGCTAGGTTCAGTGTATGGATTGTAAGCAGGCTTGAACTTCAGCTTAGTCATACCTGAACACAATACCACGCGAGCAATGGCACGATTAAACTATAATTTTCTCAAACTTGGCAATCGGGCTACATTAATTTTCCGAGTTACACCAGAGATTTAAAGGCACATGTTATTTATAACAAGAGAAAGCATTACCCATGCGTGAGAAGAAATCATGCAAAACTCCAATCAAGTCACGAAGGGTGAGTCCTCGATCACATACAAGTCCTGAACTCAATATCAAGTCAATCAAAGCAAGAAAGGAAAGATTAGCAAAAATAAGTATATGACCCTTTTTGGTATATCTACATCCTGAGATTTAAAGTGAATCGGGTAAAACAATTAAAAGTTCACATTAATAATTAATAAACTAAACCAGATGCGAAATATGTTAGATTAGACGATGAGAAGGGTTTTCTATATGTGATGGGATAAAAGTTGAGTATAGATATACCATGGGTCCAAATATTGTACGGTGGTTAAATTGCTTTTCAATAAAAATTTGTTACACCATCCAAATATTGACTGATGTGAACAAATTTTGCTCGCCCCAGAAATAAGTTAGCAGATGGACAGATGCATACCTTCAATTTGGTGAAATTCAGCAAGATGAGTTCGATCCACTGCCTCATTTCTGAATACACGATCTATGGAGAAATATTTTTTTGGAGCAAATGGTTTCTGCAAAGATATTGGAATGGGAAAAACCAGTACATCAATTTAGAGAAAAACTTGAAAAGTGTAATCACATTTCTGATTGCAGAGAAAAGAAAAGGCAAAAACACAGAATCAAATAAGCAAAATAGCTTGAACTTTATTAAAACATTAATAAATGTCACTAGGAATATTTTCTTGCGAAAAATCATTGCAAAATGGACAATAGTAGGGCGTGATGCCTCAATTAGTGAATATGACAAAACAGTAAAATTGTGTTCACAAAAGAACATGAAAATAAATTCGGACACTGGATGCAAACCTGAGCCAGCTGGTAAAGCATCCTAGAGGAAACAGCAGTTGTGTGTGTTCGAAGGATGTTTTTGTTTGCCTCCTCTCTTTTCCAGTCATAAGCATATCTGCAAAAAAACAGATTATATGGCGTTCCTCAGAAACATGAGTACAATTTATTAGCGAATTGTTATATAGCCTATAAAAAGAACTGATTGTGATTGTTCAAGACATATTACCCCCTCGACCCATAACCGCCCACTTCATGAATATCCTTCACTCTCTTAACATAATCTTCTGGCAGATACTTTGCCGTTGAAGGAGCTGCAGATTTATGTTTGGCACAAAAATCATGATAAAATGTAAATTTGACCAAAAGAAAAATAATAAAGGTCAGTTTTACAAACCTAACAAGAAAAATGTGTCATGAGAATCCCGAGCTGGGTGTTGTTGGGGCTGGAACAATGCATCAAAGTTCCAGAAGCTACAAATTAAAACATGAATATCAATCTCATATTTGGGCTCTATTCAATTTCAAATAAACGAAGCCCACTCTAGTTTGAAGGTGAAAAATAATATTGAGAATCGAAATTTGCAGCAACTTGTGGAGAAAAAGAAAGAATAAAAATAAACCAATAAGAGATTAAAAGGAAAATGGAAGAATGAGAATTCATTGAAAAGGTGAAAGCAAGCTCAAACATTATGATCTAAAATCTAATGACCTGAGCTTCAAAACCTTACAAGGCCAACCCCAATTGGCCACCGCAAAAAGTCATTAAAATTTCTAACATGAAAAGATTTAGATAAATGAAGCCACAAAATCAAAACATATCACGTGATTATTTGGTAGTGATGAATCAACCACTGACAATAGAATGGAAATGATACAGCCCCACGGAAAAACCCTTACCTGCTTTCAACAAAATTGTTTGTTGGCATCTCCTCAAACCTGCAGCACATACCAGATTGAAACTCAGAACTAATAACAATTTAAACCAAATGTATTACCCAGAAAAGACAATAGATTTCACATGACAATAATAAGGCTTACCCCATGCAGAGGAAAATTTGTTTTAGTTGATGACGCACCTGTAAATAGACAATGACTTTCAGAATAAGTAAAATATCAACAATGCCCCAATAAAATCAGGCTTCACCCATATCTACTGTACAAAAATCACAGGAACATCTCTGGGACCTTCTATTGCCAAACCAATACTCCATTTAGGCCAATCTAGGTCCATCTTAGCTCACAAACCATTCAACAGACCAAAATTCTCTGTTACTCCTTCATAAATAAGGCATGGTCTAATCAACTTTTGCTTCAGCTGAAATCTTGAAGTCATTCTAACATGATTTTTTAATAAAATATAGTTCTAATAAATAACTAATGTTAAGTAATTAAATTTGTAATATGCCAACTACAGCATCATATTAAACCATACATACGTACTTTTATATAGTGCATGCAACCGTATATATATTTATACACAAAAATACATGCTGAAAAAATAATTGTACAAAGGATAAATATCAATAGGAATGTTAGGTATTTATCCCTGAGCATAGACATTGTTCACAGTTAAAACAAAATTAAGGTGGTATAGTAAAAAACTTTGACATGCATCATCTTCCAATTGGTGGGGGGGGGGATTAGGAACAATCTTCTTGCCTTCAGCAGTGGATGGAGGTAGCCACCTTCAAGTGGCTGACCTTTAGCACTGTAGTTGTACTCTTTGAATTCTAATCCCTTCCACTCTCCACTGATATAAGACAAAACAACAAAGACAGAAGTTCAGACAAAATAAAAACATCTATAGAAAAATCATACACCAAGAGAATATTGCCTAGACCCTAGCACGAAGTAACAGTTTAAATGCAGAGGTTCTAATGCTTAGTTTTCCTCAATTAAAAAGCATACCTCTGGAAATTGTCTCGAGTTAGATCAGTGACAACTTTCTTTCTTCTTGGAGCATAGTTAGGGCCCTTTTTCACTGAGTAGCCCTTCCATGTCCTAAATCATAAGATATTTTGCATATCAGAACAGAATATAGAATCACAGCAAATGTAAAATAATCTTGAGCCAACAAGAAATTAAAAAGTTTGTGAAGATATTATTATTACTGTGGAACAATAAGCTTCCGTGCTTTGAGAGACTTAATATCATCTGAACCAATAACCTGAAGTAAGAGAATGCAGGGACAACTTTAATGAGGCATCCAAATTTGAAAGGGAAAGCTTAGAAGACAGAAAACAAAAGTAGGGAAACGGAAGAGAGGAGGGAACAAGCTTAAAGCCCACAACCATTAGTCACTTGGACCCAGAGGGTGAAAGGACAGCATACTGACTCAGAACTGTAAGCAGAAACTTTGATAATAACACACACACACACACCTGTCCCTCTTGTATTTTTAGAAGCAATTCTTTAACTTTATCTTCTACATGTTGAACCTGACAGCAACATATAGACTTGTCAACAATAATTAGTGCATAATAAAGTCATTACTAAGCCAAATAAGCAAAAGGTGCATACTTTGCATCATCACTACAATTTTGTATTCAGATATGAATATTCCAAGGGAGAATAATATAGAACAGGAGAGAAAGAGAAAAACTGACATCAAATGGCAGCAATGCCGTCGACCAAATTTTACGACAACAGCAAAACATTAGATGCATGAGTAAAGCTCTGCCAAATAAGCAGCAACATTGAGACTTGACAGGCAAAACTTCTGGCAAAAAAGCTTACAGGTGTGCAAGTGAAACTTATAGCTGCTATTTAGTTATGTTTAGTATATTAATATGTGTCTTAATTAGAAATGACAATGGCAAGTTAGAAAAAGAAGAATCTAATGAACTTGACCATCTTCAGATTAAGGCAACAAGTTGACCATAGGAAACCTTTCGAGATATTAGTTGTCTTCCTAACTCCACCCACTTATTCTTTGCAGCCTGAGAACAGCCTATTTTGAAGGCAGAGGGGTCCAGCTTTTTCTGCAAGTAGACAACAGCTTTCAGTTTTTTTTAGCAAAATTTACTGGTGCAGTACAAAAAACAGAAAATTCAATTCAATATCCTAAAAGAGCCATCATAACTAAGAACAATTAAAACGATCATAAATCTTCAGTGTGAGGAATAATAACCTGAAGTTCTTCTTTAGAGATGCCTTCTGGCGGTATTGCCAGGAACAATTGCACTTCAGGTGATCCTGACGCAGCATATGTCTTTCCCTCATCTGTTAGCACCCATGTCTCCCTCTTGATGTCCTGCATGATAACACAGTTATAGCGGAGGTGGGTTCGATCTAAACTATAAACCCAGCATAGAAGCTGCCTCCAGCAACTTCAATCAGACCACTAAAATTTACACACGACAAAAGTTTTTGTTTTTTAAAAAAAAAACAAACCATTGGAATGGAAACAAGGTTACAAAAGGATCGTACAGAACAATCATAGATATCCTTCTTAAGCATAACCCATCCACCTTGCTTTACTATAATATTTTTCAGGTAGATTTAGGATCGTTATCGCGTAAAGCCAAGGTTTACAATGGAACAAATTTAACTGAAAGACTAACTAAACAACCATGTGTAGTGAAAGGTGTAATTTATATACAGAACCATGACGACAAGCTTTCAGGGACAATTAAGAACTCTCACGAATCCAGAAGCAGCGAGTGCAACATAAAGATGGTAATGACTAAGAAGAAATTTATGGCACCTCAGCGTCGACATATCTAAAACCGTGGAGGCTCTTGATGACATTAACGATCTCATTGTGGTCAATTCCACGTTCAGAAGCAAAGATACCGGAATCTGAAATTACTTCGACCTTTTCCAGGTAACCGAGGATTGCTTCCTCCGCCATTATCAGTCTACCTCTGCTCTCCCCTTGCAACGATGAGGAAGAGAACGCAGGCCAGGGCAAACTGTAGCGTGGTCCGACCGATTTTTCAATTATTCCATTAACTATTTTTTTTGTTGGGGTACATATTCCATTTATTTTTTATTTTTGATACCTGGTTCATATTCCATGTAACTTTTAACTATTAAACCCACTAAATCAGGCCCGGCCCAGCTAAGACTAAAAAACTATTGTTGGGCAGAAAAAATAAAACTTAACATTAGCCTCCAAATTGCTTAGTTATTAGAAAGTTGAAAGTCAAAACGGGAGATGGAAGAGGAAAGGAAGTCAAAATATGAAACAAAAAGCA
>QFDD01007281.1:0-10886 GCA_006871305.1 Vachellia collinsii
AAATTTTAAATTCATGATCATGAAAGAAAATAAATATAAGAAATTCTTCAACTATAAAATTACAAAATTTGTCCAGTAAAAGATGTCATCTTTCAGTTGACTAAAAGCCATATACAAATATGAATGAAACTAATCCCTGATCACTTTGCTTCTACACGCACCCCTTCTTTTGAAGATCAGTGTAGTTCTGAATAATCATTCAGACTATAATTGTAGCAAGAAGAGACACCATTGGCCATTGATATTGTTCAAATTCACTGATGAGGTTCATCAGCCCATTCCTTCAAAAGCATAATTGTAACAAGAAGCATATTTCAGATTTCAAAGTCAAACAGCTGGAACTTTTTTGCCATCTTCTATAAAGAAAATTGCAGTTTCTGGGACCTACAGGAGAAAGATATCATGTCAGCCATATAAATGCATTGGTTTTAGATAAAGAAAAAGATTTTGTTAAAACTATAAGAAAACAATTCATCGTTTAATCAACTCCAAGGACCTATGACAAAACCAGCTCTGTGCCTTTCTTATCAAGTTATACATCCATATTTTCAATAGATTCCAGTATAACATTCACTGGTATCTTTTCAACTTGATATGCAAGAATTACATAGGGCAATTATACCATGCAGGTTAACAATATCTTATCAAGCATTTACATCATTCATTTCAAAGAGCACGTTTTCCTCATACTTTAGTTTCTATGGCTAAATCAAGACATCCGTTGGTTTCACATCCATCAATAATCAAGTGAATTTATAAATAATGATGATTTCACCGAGATATGAGACAACTTAACCTTCCCCACTTTTTCTCATATTGATTACATGAAATATAAATTCAGTCAGATTATAATAACAATCAAACAATAGGTAATCAAAATGTCTCACATCAGGCCATGTCTCTGTAATGAACTGCACAATGTCATATGATATATCCCCTTGAACATCAATTTGCTCTTTCTCGGTCGGTCCCTGAGATCAAACAATCCAAAACACTATAAGACACCACAAACTTCTATTAAACAACTAATCATATGCCCATCATCTAAGAACAAATTAACCTTGACAATGGAAGCTCCTGTTGCAAACTTTTTCCCAAGCTTCTTCGAAGCATCACTGAGTTTGATACCTGAAATGTGACAAGACAGACTGAGTTAATGATAACAATGACACTGAGTTAACGATAACAGTGACATCAATGGTATAAATCTTGTAATAAGGGAAAGCTTGATGGGCAAAGTATGGCTCACCAAAAAGGCCAAGGCCTTTCAGAGTTGTAATGCATTTTCGTTTGTTTGTATGATCTTTTCAATAACAACCTCTTGCTTATCCTGAAAGGGGGAAAAAAGGCCACTTCTAATCAGTGTCAAAATGATGGGAATTTCTTAATTCGAAGTGTGCAAGAATTCCAGCAAATACCTTTTTCTTTATCTTTCCACCTGGAAGACGTTTTACTTCTTCTCGCTTGGGTGCTGAAACATCAAATGATTCAAAGAGGGGGGCTTTATAATGTCATTTCTATAACCAATTGGCATGCAGGATATGAAGTTTCAGCCTATATGATTGAAAGCTGAAGTACTTAGCATTAACAAAAAAATCATAGTGTATCCAAATTCTGAAATAGTTTAGATTCCCAAACCATTTTCCCAGTCAAGCCATAACCGTTTTTCCTTTTCATTATCCTTTTGTGACACTAAAATAAGTTATTCTCTCCCTTCAGCTTCAAGCACAACTTCTAATCCCTCTTAAAGAACCAAGAAACTTCTAACTTCATTTTGTTCAAATTCCGCATCAAAAGTCTTCTTGTTTTTTTTTTACAATTTGATATAGCACTTTGGCCAAAAAAAAATTTCATATAGCACAGGGATACTCGGAATAGTTGGAGAAATTTATCAAAGAAAAGCAAGGGCATAGCTAAATGTTTTGCTCAAGCTAGAACAAGTGACGTGAGATAGGTAAAATGATTGGTAAATGGTTTAGTTTTTCTCGAAAGTTTTAGGAGATAAAATAGCAAGCTGCAAAGTCCTTTAGCATAGCAAAAGGTTAAAACAAAATTCTGAGCGAAGTAACAAGAGAGCTGACCTGAGGCAGTAGCTCCATCACTGGACTCAGAAGCTATACTACTATTTTGCAACTTCTCTGCAATTTTATCAGCTTCCTTTTCATTAGCCTCTGAAAGGAGGGAAAACACATGTAAAAAAAACAAATACACAAAACAAGATATATGCAGATTATTATTGTTGCTGTTGTTGAAAATAAAGTACAGAACTCCATTCGGGTCTCCCAACGATGACTAACTATCAATTGGGTTCTTCAAAAAGTATTTAAGAACTTGATTTTGTTTAAATCCCATAACAGAAATATCGTACAGACTAGAGAGCTACTCTCTTAAAGCAAAAATCAAAGATTCAGCACTAAAGTAATAAAAAAGAGTTATTTGAGAGCAAATGTGACTACTGACTAGAATCGCCTTCCAGAGGATGAACACTGAGTTTTACTGAAAGGGGGGAAAAAGCAAGACAAATGCACAACACCTTTAAGAAGGTCCGGGTATAGGTCCGGTACGTTTTGCATCAACCAGGGCTTACATTTGTTGAAATCGGATCCGAATTCGCAGTACTCGGGGGGCAAACTGCAAACAGAGCAGTATAGTACCCGAACCGGTTCAGGTTTCTCCGCCATAGCAGAACCACGTCAAAGCTGCGTAGTGGATGGGAGAAGGAAAAGGAAACAGTGTTCACGAGGCTAAACAAAGAAGACGATGCTATTCCCGTTAAAAAAACTACGTACGAATGTGATCTGAGTGATAGAATAATATTCAATTTAATAAATAAGAGTGTAAATAAGTTTTTAAATAGATAAACCACAAACTAACGATGAATATCAGAATCTAATTAAATATAATATAATATAATTAAATAATAGTGATAGAAAATTAAATTAATAGGATAATTTTAAGGGAAAATTGAGAAAAAAAATACTCCATTAAAAAATTAATTGTAAAATAGAATCTTTTAATTATGTACAACTGAATTTCCATAATACACAACTGAACTTCTATGTTATATGTAACTGAACTTCTATTTATACAATTGAACAGACTCTATTTTACAATTAATTTTTCAATGCTTCAATATTCTCTAATTTTAACCTCACAATCTTCCATAACCAAGCAAAAGATGGCCCAATCCGAGTTGCAGGGCAGAGGAGATGAGCAACAAGATGAGGAAGAATAGAGATGGACGGTTCAGATTAATCTCTAATCACACCAGATTTCTCTAAAAAGTAAAATTATCCATAATCTTTTCTTGGATATCATGTAAAAATATAAAATCTGAAAAAAAAATGAAAATGGTAATCTTCACAAGGATATTACGGAAAATATTAAAATTGTTATGCTAACCCTAGGGATGTTCTCTTTTAACCAAAAAAAAAAAAATCTGAAATCTAGTGCACAAGTTAATTAACATATTCAAGAATTAAATATAGAACATGAAAAATATTAAGATTAGATTAAAAAAATTTATTGAAAGACCAAGAGAAAATAATTTTGTAAAAAAGATCATAAAAATCGTTTTTATTTGAAAGGATTGAACTCTAAAGACTAAAGTATAAATTGAAAAATCCTAAATTATCCTCCTCAACCTTTCACTTTTCTTCCTGCTTTCTTTCCATGTTTTATTTTTAAAACAAATATGAATTTTTTAAACTTCACAAAAGCAAATAAAATTTTCTTCAAATTCTAAAACATGCATATATATATATTAATTTAAAATAAAATTATATAATTTTAATAAAAATTGAGATCCTATATAATTTATTATATATGTTAAAGAAAATTTCAATATATCTAGAAAACAAACATAAAATAATTGTAAATAAATCAAAAAATTGTATAGTTTATTTTTATTTTAGAAGAAACTTATGTGATTGTTTTAAAAAAAATATCATGTAATGTTAATAAAATTTAAAAAGTTTAGATAATTTATTATATTTCTATATAAAAGTGGTAGTCTAAAGTCTAAAGTCTAAATTTCTTCCTTTGACAGAATACTTGTGCATAAACCAAAAAAGTATTATTGAATTTTTTTAATATAATCAATAGAATTATGATAAATTACAATATAAACAAGTGATAGTAAAATTTCTTTTGATGTAAGACATTTTATTTATGATATTATTAATATGATATTTTTTTTATGATTTGAAATTGCAGGTATCTAGTTTTGACAAAATAGAGAATAATTTTAATTTTATTCAATAAAGAGAGTTTAATTAATCAGATAATATAAATCATACAAGAAAACTTAATGATATAAATAGATAAATATTCATATTAAAATTAAATTATATGAATATGGATTTAGATGAAAAATAAAACGTAAGAAAATATATTATGGACGGTTTTAGTTTTAATTTTTCATTGTAGAAAATTAAGAGTGTAGACAGTATATAAATAATGTAGGAGTTTCAATTATGGGTAATTTAATACTTTTAAATTTATATTTTAAATGATGATCCTTCTAAATCATTATAACTTGTATGGTCTTTTTCAATGAATAATTTTTCCTACATATCCTTCAATTTAATTTTGCCTTGAAATTAATATCAATTCATTGTAAAATGCTCCCGTTGTTCGTGAATATAAGAAAAACTTTCCTTGTCAGTGCATTTTACATTATATGGTAGGAAGTTAATGTGAGGGCTTGTAAACTGAAAAGTTTTGTTCATTGTTGTTGATAAAATAAACGTTTACTCATTTAAATTAATAAATTTATAATTGATTTAAACAGAGTAACATTTTAGTTAAATAAAACTAAAGTGTCAAGAATAAATGATTTAAAATACATGTTTTGAATTCAAGAGATTAAGTTAAAACTTGCATTTTTATAAATCATTCATAAATAAAATCCTCGGATTGATACCGATATTTATAAATTTAAATTTATTCGATATATTATTGGAAATTAAATATAAATATCTTTTACATCAGAATTTAAACATTAATTTATCATATTAAGAGAGGTTAAATCCTTCTGTTTGACTTGACCTTTTGTTGGTTGGAGATTTTCAATTGTCTCTCAAAAGATCATAAATTAGTTTAGGCTAGCCAACAAGATAATAGGCCACCAATAGAGGGTTGGGTTTAGTATAATGTGTTAATCAATTACAATATAGTAAATCAAGATTTGAATTATCATTAAAAGAGTATCTATACTTAGTATCTGATAATGCCTTGATTATAATTCACTCCCAATACATGTGATTTAATGGGCCTCATTTTGGGCCACTATAATGGGCATAGTTTAGGTTGATTTATTTCAAGGTTAGCCCAGCCCAACGTTGCAGCGTCCACACTTCAATCCACAGCTCGTCCTTCCGCTAAATGCTATAGAACTCGCCATAGAAGCAAGATATGGCGCTTCCGCTTATTCCATTGTCTTCATCTTCTGCTTCTGCTGTATTCTCCTGCCCCTCTTCTCTACATTTTCTCCCTTTTCAACATCAATTTTGCTCGTCCAGTAGTTCCGTGACTTTCAAATTTAGAGTTTCTTGTTCCAACCAGACAGTTCACGTTGACACTGAACATCCCCGACGAGTGAAGGTAACTTCACAAGGACCTCGGAAGAAAAAGAAGAATAGTGCTCGACCAAGTTTCTTTGAGCAAATTCGAGATAAATGGTCTCTCAAATTGAGCTCACCGAGAGAAAAATTCCCTTGGGAAGAACCAGAACAGCAAGAAGACGAAGAAGAAGACGAAGGAGGAGGATCTGACCAGGAGTCTTCCGGGAGTTACATATCTAAATCCAAGGTAGACGTGAAAGCTTCAGTGATTCATCCTGTGAGTTCCCAGTCTCGAAATCATCTTTCTCCTTGGCATCAAGCCGTCCAACCGGTCTATAGACAGGCTGACTCTGAACTTGACATTGCTGATAACGGTGCAAAACTATTAGAAAATAATGTCACTGGATCTGTTATTGGGAAAAAGGAGATTTTGGGGGAGGATAGAGACGATGGCGAAGTTGATAGCGAACTCTACAATGGCCATAGAAGTCCAGTTGTGGCTAAGACAACTAGAGAGACCATCCGCTCAATTGAAGGAAAGAGTTTTTTTTCAAATGACAGGGCAAATAGTGACGAGAGAGATCATACCTATATTCGCAGGTTAAATGAAGAAAATAGGGATGCTGGTAATTTGCCATCCCAGAGAGTGAATGGAGAAGAGGGTCGGGAAAGAGAAAGAGCAAGGAGAAGCAACACGGAGCAAGCAGATAAGTTGGTTCCAGAACATGAATTGCGAAGGCTCAGAAATATTGCCTTGAGGATGGTGGAGAGAATCGATGTTGGGGTCGCGGGCATCACGGAAGGATTGGTGGATTCTATTCATGCCAAATGGAGGGAGGACGAAGTAGTGAAGTTGAAGTTCGAAGGTCCTCTTGCTGCTAACATGAGAAGGGCTCATCAGATTTTGGAGGTCAGTTCATTTAAGCCCGCCTCCTTTTTGTCTGATTTGAAAACTTTTGCTGTCATATTCTTCTGCTTGTAACCTATGCAATGGATCAACCTGAGGTTTCATGGATTGAGATGCAACCTTAGTTTTATACGGCCTCCTTCCGGTCATGCATCCCTTCTATTTTTCGTTGTGTCATATGCATTTACAAGTGCTAGAATCTTATTCACTAAATTGCCTTTATACCTAATCAGAGAAAAACTGGAGGCTTAGTGGTATGGCGGTCGGGCAGTTCAATAGTGCTGTATAGACAAGCAAACTACAACCTTCTCTGTGTACAAAAGTATACCAAACTAAACCAGGATAATGTGAATACTGTGCACCATTCAGAGGATGTTGAGAATCATGCTCAAGTAAGAGTGAATGAACCAGTTAGAACTAAATACCCAGCTGTTCCAGACTCTACAAATTATTTGAAGAATTTATCTGAAGAAGAATACATGGAACTGATTGACCTCAACGAATTGTTAGATGAGTTAGGGCCACGTTTCAAAGATTGGTCTGGGCGTGAACCATTGCCTGTTGATGCGGACCTATTACATGGTGTGGTTCCAGGATATAAAACTCCATTCAGACTTCTTCCTCATGGGATAAGACCTGGTTTAAGAGACAAGGAGATGACCAATTTTCGAAGACTTGCAAGAACTATGGCTCCACACTTTGCCCTTGGTATGCAAGGAATAAAATAATCTAATTCTATTCATGCCCCTGCTTACGACTTATCCTAAAAATAACGTTATTTCTTCAAAACTCTAGGTAGAAACAGGGAGCTGCAAGGTCTGGCTAATGCGATGGTGAAGCTATGGGAAAGAAGTGCAATTGCAAAAATAGCCATTAAACGTGGTGTGCTTAATACAATGAATGAGAGGATGGCTGAAGAACTCAAGGTGTGGCACTTTAGCTCTCTCTTATTAATCCCGATTCATATGTCTGTTTGGTTGTATAGGACTTTAGCTCTCTTGTTAATCCCAGAAAAAAAAAACGGTTCTGTCACTCAGTAAATGACACATCCAAGTGAAAAAAATGCGTGATTCAGACTTACATCAATTGCATTTCATCATGCAGAAATTGACTGGGGGGACTCTACTTTCAAGAAATAAGGATTATATCGTATTTTATAGGGGCAATGACTTCTTGCCACGTGCAGTCACGGAGGCATTGACTGAGAGGCAGAAACTAGCCCTGCTCAAGCAAGATGAGGAAGATCAAGTGCGACAAATTGCTTCATCATTTAATAGGTCTAATGGAAAAGCTTCTCAAGTTCCATTGGTTGCCGGTACCCTGGCTGAAACTAAGGCCGCAACCACCCAATGGGGACATCAACCAAGTAGCCAAGAAGTTGAGAAAATGAGGAGAGATTCAGCTATAAGCAAACTGACTTCTATAGTTAAAAACCTTGAGAAGAAATTAGCTCATGTAAGTTACTAAGGGTCCGAGTCCAACAAATTACAGAGATTCTCAGCTTTAAGTCTTACATTTTACCATATCTATCTAACTTTTGATGGTTTTTAGGCTAAAGCGAGAGTCAAGAAGGCTGAGAGGACTCTGGCAAAAATGCAAGATGGTTTGGAGCCAGCAGATCTTCCAAATGATTTGGAAACATTAACTAATGAAGAGAGATTTTTGTTCCGGAAGATTGGTCTGAGTATGAAACCATATTTAATTCTGGGTAAGAATAACAAATTCTTTTCAGATTCATGAAAAGTTTCTGTTTTGTAAAACATCTATTTAGTACCAAATTATCTGATGCATGACGATTTTGTTTCAGGTAGGCGAGACGTTTATTCTGGTACCATAGAAAACATGCATCTTCATTGGAAGTACCGTGAGTTGGTAAAGATAATTGTAAATGGGAAAAATTCTGCCCAAGTCAAGCATATTGCAATCTCTTTGGAAGCTGAAAGTGGTGGGGTGCTAGTGTCTGTGGACAAAACTCCCAAAGGTTATGTGATTATTGTTTATCGTGGAAAGAACTACCTCCGTCCACGTGCTCTGAAACCTAAGAATCTGTTATCACGAAGGCAGGCATTAGCTCGATCAATTGAGCTTCAAAGACGTGAGGTAACAATGCAATAACATGGGGATAAAAGCTGAACTGAGACCTTGTGTGTGTGTGTGTGTTCTTTAATCTTTCTTACTTGTGTTTCCAGGCACTAAAACATTATATCGTAGACTTAGAGGAGGAGATTGGGTTGCTGAAATCTGAGCTGGTAAGGCTTTTTCTTGCTTCCTTAGTATCTTTGATATGTTTAATTTCTTAACTTTATTTCATTCTATTTACATGCGCTTGCACATTTTTTGCGTATTTTAGGATGATATGAAAAATGGAAAGAAGATTGATGATGAGGAAACTGTTTATTCAAGACTAGCTGAGCCTAATTTTTCTGATGACGACTTGGAAGAGGTATTTTTTTTGAGTTTCTTGTGTAAACTACAGATAAGTATAATATAACTGTACCAAGATTGAAAAGGATAAAACGACTTATTACAATTATTAGATGATTGCTATAAAATTGTTTCAATTATGATAGTTTTTCGTGCAGTTTGTTGAAAACTCTCTGAAAGTAATTTCAGGAGTTGACTCTTGTCTCATTTTTCTGTGTTTTGACTTTTGAATGCTTTGATAAGTTTGCCTCTTTGTAAACTCTAAACGCCACATGTGCCCAATGAAGTCAGATAATCCCTCTTATCTTAAATCTAATTCTTTCTCAGTTTTCTTTGGTCAATCAGAACGAAGAGTCAGAGACTTATTTTGACAAATGTTACAGCGGTAGTGAGGATGAGAATATTCAGAAGGAGGAGGCTTGAATTGGTATAGTAATGCATTGCAATTGGCAGGGGAAATCAAAATTTTGGAACCTGGAGTGGTATAAGTCAAGGATATGAACAGGATGATAGCAGACAGAAACTCTTGAGCTTGTTATTTTCTCTTGAGGAAGCCTTTTTGAGATTAAAAAATCCATGGGGTTTCCTGTCAGAACTGCTATCATTCTAATGTAAATGTTACTGTAACTCTGTGAATATGTTTTGTCAATGAAATGTGAAAAGTTTTGTTCTTCCGCATAACGTAATTTTTTCTGTTGGTAGCATCCATTTCAAGATTCTGTGGCTTTCATATGGCTTGTTTGGCATCACCATTATGTGATGTCCCCCTGAAGTTTCTGCTGTGAAAAGTCATTTTAGCCCAACATGCAATGTTTGGAATGGTTTTTGGGGCCCAAAAAAACCTTGTGGGTAAAAAAAAAAAAAAATCAAATTTTCTAACTTTTAGCTTTCTTTAAATTTTAACATTCTAAAACTGACTTTTAAATATATTATTTAAGCCAGTTTATGTCAAACTCATAAAAATATATTCAAATATAAATTGCATTGCACTAATTAACTTTTACTTTAATTTCAGTTTATAAAAGTCACTTCTGTCAACATTAATCTAAACAAACAATTTGTACAGGATAATTGGATCTCTCTCTCCATTTAAATTATGCAGACAGTGTTTGGGCCTTACCCTGTGAGTACGAGGTTGCATGACGACGACACCTGTATTATTGGGCTTAACTTAACAAATTGTTGATATTCAGCCTCATTTCTCATTTAATGATAATAATTAAATCCGTAGATATAAAAAAAAAATCCCATAAATAGGAGTATCGTAGAAAAGAAATCTTCAATGTAGGATACAAAAAGAAATATTACTTTATATGTAGGATCAAACCAACACTGAAATAAATACTACGATACCTCTGTTTCTTTGCATTAAAGTTCATTGACGTTTTTTTTTAAAGGTTAAGGAAGCAAATTAACTAATTCATTTATCATTTTTTAAATTAATTTACCTAACTTATAAACTGATGTATAATGTTATTATACATATAAATATTTCAGAATGTATGTTATAATTAAGTTATTTATTTAGCATTTTTTATCATCTAAAAAAATTAACTGACTCTTATATTAAAAAACAGATGTATATGTACATATATATATATAGGCACAACAAGAAAAAAGAATTCAAATCGTAATAAGCGTAAAAAAGAGGGAAGGAGTACGATTGGACATAACATTCAAAAAGTGGTTCTTTAATGTCCGTATGGTTAAGTAATCACATAATTCAACGAGACAACAGTCCAAACAGCTAAATACAGTTAACATACTGACGATATTGAATCTGAATTGTAAATTTCAAAGGCATAATTATATATTTTCATCAGAAAAAAGGGGTAATGACATGATGATTCTAAATTGGGGGCTGAGCTTTTTGGCAACATTCAATAGGGGATGATGAGTTTTGCCCAAATGAACAAGAAAAGGGGGGCATGCATAGAAGAAAGGTCAATGAGAATGAAACAAGAAGTGGGAAACGTTGAGCCACAAGAAAG
>QFDD01007282.1:0-10986 GCA_006871305.1 Vachellia collinsii
TTTTTTTTTTTTCAAGAATGCCTTTTCAGTTAACGAACGGAATTATTATTATTATTATTAATTCCAGAACCTGAAAAAAAGAGCTGATAAAGAAGACTTGAGCTGTGCGTTCACGTGTTTTCTCTCTCCGTCCTTTCAGACACACCATGGCATGGATAGATTAAATAATCATACGCTAAAATAATACTAATTTTTATTCATTTTGGGGCAACTCTTTAAATAATGTCGGACAACTGACATGGTGGGAAAGCATCGTGCCCAATGGACCGAGGCCGAACCTAAAGAGGATAAGATCCACATTCGACCAAAAGTAACATTCTTAGATTCCCCTCTGGGCATTAACATAAAATAAATAAACAAAAAGAGAAAGAGTGACTGCCCTCCCGCTGAGATTGCCCAACTCAGACGTTTGCTCCGAACCGAATCATTCCCTCAAACCGTGATGCGTCCCTTTGTTTGGGGTGTGGCCGGAGAAAGACGAAAGGTGAAACAATTCCATAAAACTTTTAGTTATTGGGTGAGCTTGCTGCTGTTCCGATATTACATTGTGATCTTGAAATATGAATTAAACGTGGGGGGATTTGGGAATGGACATTCCATCCGAAATTGGATGAGAGGGGTTGGGATGAAAATACAGAAGTAACCAGAACATAAACATCCTCGTACAATCAATCATAAATCCATGCGAAACGGGGGGTGCGCAACAAATTGAACGTGATACCAATTCAGAATTGACTGCACACTCTTCATGATATTGTTTAATTTCGAAGCAGTTTTATATATAGCCCTTTACGCCTCACTCATTAAATAATTAATTAATTGAATGTGAGCATAAATTCGACATTTAAGTTTAACTCATGGTATTTTTATCAGCACTTTTTTTTTAAGATTTATTGTGTGTAATTGATTGATTGATGAGGGGGAGTAATAAATGGAAGGCATTCGAATTCGATAGCCGATAGGTATTCGCCATGTCATGCTGCGGTGGAAAAATGGATACGCTGCCCCTGCTTCACACTTTTCATTGCTTCCACGCCACTTCTTCTCCCGTTAAACGGCATACGCCCCCAGGCATCATCCTCTGTGCTCGCCCCCACCACAGCCTCTCCTCGACCCATATATCCTCATGCCCAAACATAACTGTAAAATTGCATTATAAAATCAACAGGGTTCGGTTCTAACGGCAACATAACGAACCAATGTTTAGTGCTACTAAATGGTATTTTCTACTGGACTTTTCTGGGCAGGAGCCAGAACAAGGATAGACACATCAAAATAAATGATAACATTCCATGCTGGTATATTAATCTCCATTGGATACAGTATTCAAATGTGAATGATCATTCTTAACTGCCTTTTGGCGCTGTAGCTTGATTCCCTCGGTCAATGTTACCTTCCCTCAAGTTACCTTCTGATTTGTCGGTGCTCACCAAAACCCCCCATTACAAATTACCTCTATACGATCTTTATTCCGTAGAATCTAGTCCACGTCTGACTTTTAAATGCATATTTACAGTAACTTTTTCCCCTATTGAAACAAAAGATATTTACCTTGATCAACAAAAGAGAAACCTTGGGGGAAGGTTGATGTGGCAAATAAACGTTAAAACTCACGATAGTCCCGTGCACAGCACACACTTGATCTTCCCCAGACGTGGGCGAATATTCCATTCTATCTTGGCACAAACCAACTGTGACAGACGCTTCCTCTTCCTGCTGATCCGTAGAAGAGTCCCCGACGACCGTTAGGAACTCCGTCTACATCCGAGGTGGGCCCACCCCCCATGACCCAATCAAAAGTGAGCCCGCTGGAGCCACCATTTATTCGTTCATGCGGAATATACCGATGCCATTTCCATGAGCATTTCCTTTTCCTTTAGCCAATAAGATTTTGGGAGAATTGGAAAAAGTGCATGGAGTAATTAATTATAAAATCAATCTTTTACATGCATATATATATATATATCATTGAGCTTATACAGTGCGTAATTGAATTTCCACGTATATAACGGAATTTTCACATATGCAACTCAATAAATTTAATTCTTCAATTAATTTTTTAATAGAGTATTTTTTTCCAAATACTCTCTAAGATGATTCTTTTTCTTTTTATTTTTCTTTTCTTTTTTCATTTACGAGTTTCCATTTTCCGGGGGTGAGGGGCGTGTGTGAGTGTCTTTAAATGGCCATCAACAAACACAGCGGGAACGCGTACAGCTCCTTCCCTCTCCCTCCCTCTGCATAGGCGTCCTCTCTGCCTTTGCTGTTTCCAGACGCAGGCATTCACTCCTTTCACTGCTTCACCCCTCTAGCCTCCCTTCATTTTGTGCCCCTTCTCGAGATCTGCGTTTCCTCTCCAAGCTTTCATCCCGATTCCCGGCTTCCTCAAGTGCCCGTGAGTTTCGAATCTGCTTGTTTTCTATTACACGATCATTTTACTAGGGTTTTTAATGCCTTGTTTGGTTTCGGTTCTGCTCATTTTATTCTCATTTCACCAAAATAAATCTGATCGCTGCCTGTCCCCTTTCAGATTGATTGTATGGGGTGCTAGTAAGCTTTACACGTTTCTCTTTTCCGGATTTCTATTTTTGTAATTCTGTGTCCATTTTTTTCCCCAAAAGAAAAGCCTTAAATTTAGTGGGAAATGTAAACAGCCAATGGGCTAATCCTAATATCTGCAGAGTGGCGTTTGTTTGACGTCGCGGTGGCGGCGGTTCAAACTTGGGAGAACCTCTATTTTGTTCTTGTAATTTCTTGAATAAATCCTGGGTTCCATTTGTCCAGATCTGTGGCTTCTTTGGATTTTTTTTCCCTGCGA
Organism: Vachellia collinsii; assembly: GCA_006871305.1. Lineage (NCBI taxonomy): Eukaryota > Viridiplantae > Streptophyta > Magnoliopsida > Fabales > Fabaceae > Vachellia > Vachellia collinsii. The sequence continues at coordinate 2,819 of QFDD01007282.1, forward strand.
TTTCTTTCCATGTTCTTTCTTTTAGAGAGGGAGCGAAGGGATAGATTTTTTGTTGATACTTTTGAAACGGAGGAGGCTTTAGGCAATGTATTGGAGACGGGGGATGTCAATGAGTAGTTTTTATTTTTGTTCCCCTAACAGTTTAACTCTTCCTGTGCTATAAGTGGTATTGATGTTGCTCTTTGGAGCTGATGTTTTTTCATTTACTGTCAAAAAGGTACTTCTTATGTGCCAAACGCGATGACTGAAATCGTGATGGATGCTGAAATTGTAAGTTGGGATTTCGGTCGTTCATATTGCGGTGTTGCTTCAATGATATACAATGGACGAAGTATTTATGTTAATTTCAGCGATCACATACTTCATTTAGAAAGTTAAAAAGAGTGTCTTTGGAACGGTGGAATTCAGGGCCTTCTAGTGAAGAAAAGTTAATATTAGAATTTTTAATCCTTTAAAAGAACAATATATATAGTTATTGTGATCACATGAAATCGGCACAACAATTTTAAATTATCTTTATTGCTCCAGGCTGTTGACATGGCTCCCCCTATTGAGACTCCAAACAAGATTCACATCTCTCATCATCATGCCCCACATCCTCCCCTGAATGAGAGGATTCTCTCGTCCATGACCAGGAGATCTGTTGCTGCACACCCTTGGCATGATCTCGAGATAGGTAAGCATTACAGCTGAAAACGGTCACACTTTAGCGCTTTCAATATAAATGTACTTCTTTATCTCATTTTCTTCATCGATTTGGCATTCTAACCAAATTTTCACCACGATTCAGGACCTGAAGCTCCAAGAATCTTCAACTGTGTAAGTATTCTGAACTTAAACTTGCGACAAAGTGCATCGTTCATTCATTCTTAATCAACATTAAATTTTTCGATTGATGACTGAACATGCAGTTTCCCTAACTGAATATTAAAGTCATTGTAAAATTTGTGGAAGCATAGAAAACTTAATGGGTAGAACTGGGGAACATTTTATAATACTGAGATAGCTATCCTTTCTATGCTGACAATTAGCGCGTGCCTAAAAGCACTATTGACCAGTTCTTATTTGACATGCATAAATATGTGAGGATATAAAACTTATGGCAAGTGTCTCTATCTAAAAGCTATGTATAATGCAGTTCATTGCCCAGCTCTCTGCATATGCATACATGGTATTGCCGAATATCTAGTTGGCCTTAAAAATGGTTATCCTATTCAGTTATTGGATTTGCATACTTGTGTGAATGCAGGTTGTTGAAATTGGGAAAGGAAGCAAGGTCAAGTATGAGCTGGACAAAAAAACTGGACTTATAAAGGTGATAACAGTTGCACTTCCATTTTTCAGTTGCGCTTATTTACATGGTTTATCGCTGAACATGAATCTACTTACAGGTTGACCGTATACTTTACTCATCAGTTGTGTACCCCCATAATTATGGGTTTATCCCACGCACTATATGTGAGGATAGCGACCCCTTGGATGTCTTGATCATCATGCAGGTATTTTCATTTGTTTTATTCTGTCAACTTTGTCCTGTAAATGACTGCACATCACACATATGCTTAGAAGTGTCTGCTTAAACTATAATCGTTCAATTAAACGATTTTTTGATAAAATAATATCCCTGTCCCCTTGCATCACTCTAACGGCTGATATCATTGTTTTTAATTTACTGCGCTAGAGTTCTTGTTCCTCAATCCTGCCAGATTCTCTCTTCCTTCATAGCACTTGATGCCTATTAGTTTTTTTTGTTGTTGCTGTTTTAGATGCTTAGCTTCCGTCTTTGTTATTATTTACAGGAGCCTGTTCTTCCAGGATGCTTTCTGCGGGCCAAGGCTATTGGTCTCATGCCAATGATTGATCAGGTAAATTGATATAATAAATATCCCCCTTTCCTCGCAGCAACAACTTCCCTTCTGTTCTAATCAAGAATGGACTATTAACTTTTGACGAATACAGGGGGAGAAAGATGACAAGATAATTGCTGTTTGTGCTGATGATCCTGAGTATCGACACTACAATGACATCAAAGATCTCCCCCCTCATCGTTTAGCTGAAATTCGGCGTTTCTTTGAAGACTGTATCCTTTCCAGTTTGAAATCGTAATATTTAGTTATCACTATAAACATATATAGGCGTGGTAGAATAAATGATAACTTTCTTTTATTCGGGATATGATATGAAAATTATTTGAAGTTTCCTTAATAGAGTAATTAGACAAGAAGAATGAGAACAAAGAAGTTGCAGTGAACGACTTTCTGCCTGCATCCTCTGCCTTCCAAGCAATCCAGCACTCCATGTAAGCGACTGACTTGTTTCGTTTATCACGGTTAATCTGGAAATTGGATTGGTCTTGAAGTATCCTAACTTGGGGTCTTCCATTAAATACGTTGATGTAGAAGTATGTAGATAGATTGTGTGCGGATGAATGATGTAGCCTTTTCTTTTGTAAATTGTGAAGGGATCTGTACGCGGACTACATCGTGGAGAGCTTGAGGCGGTAGTCGTTGACCCGTGGATGCACGTCCTGGATTTTTTTTGATCGCCCTACACGCATATATATATTTGGAGGAAGTTGTTCCGAAAGGCATCCTTTTTTATTATGATTATGACGAAAATGAAAATCTTGTCGCATGTAAATTGCTCTAAATTCATGCATATTTTACGCATTTATGCTTCATTTCCATTGTTGAACTTAACGACGTATCCTGAGTTTAATACCGAAGTCAGTTTTGTATGTTGCTGCCCCATTCTTTTTACCGATGAGTTGCTGTGTGTATGCTATATTTTACAATGATCAATGCCTACTTTCTGTCCTCAAGCTCATTTCTTGAGGCGGGAAATGAGTTATATTGTAATGGAAGGTGGAAAGAGAGCAAATTGTACTCAAAATATTGAAATGATATATTTTTCCCTATACAATGTTTGAGATAAATGTTGGTCCTTGAAAGATTAGCTAACTATGGGTGATTACTAATTGATTCCCCTCAAGTACAGTTAAAACTTGAGACTTCAAATGTTGTGAAGAAAAAACAATTCAAGGCTAGAGTACTGCCCATAACTAAGAATGAATTTTATCAGTTTTTTTGGAAAAAAAGGAAAAAAAAAGAAGAATTTGATCAGTTACTGTGTCAAAGGATTCGATAGATTAAAATTATTTCTCTCATATTTAAAGGAATAGAATGACCCCCGATATATGTTTAAACATTTAATGTCGTCGACATTTAATATAAAAAAAAGTTCAAGAAATTTGAGGGCATCGGGTGCAATTTCTTCAATACAATCGAAAGTTGAAAACTGAATTCAATGAATTACGTTTGCAGTTCATAATGGGTCTGTTTCTTAGAGCCAGTAACGTGGTCATCCCGCCGCTGCAGTCTGACTCGCCAAGTCGGACTGAAGCTGACAATCTGAAAATTATCCAGTGACCCACCCCCTCTTTTTTTTTCAATATTTTTATATTATTTTTTAAAAAATAAAACATCATGTGAAGCTAAAATATAATTTTTTAAGAAGCCTACGTTATAAAAATGCAAGCTTAAATACTCTCAGAGGTAGAGTTGAGTTTTTCAGCTTTTTCCTGTCTTTAAGTAATAAGTTTAAGCCTTTTTATTTAAAAAGAAAAAAGAAAATAAAAACGGGTTAGGTAAATGCAGGCCCAAAATGGCCCGACGGGTTGGATCCTACCAGCTCTACTGTTTCTGTTTAGCACTGCAGGTTCGTGGCATTCAGAACTAGAGATGAAAACGGGTGTAATAAATAATGAAAAATCTTTTTAAAGAACTTGCAGGTCTAACTCAGTCAACTTTGAAAGGAACATCCCAGAAGCTGGAATTATATAAATAATGCAACCCATGGTGCAATCACATCTCGCCATCTATGCTAACTACTCGACATTATTGAATGTTAAACAATCGTATGCAACATCGAAGAATAAAATGAGCATGGAAGATCACATAAATGTATAAAGAATTGTTTGTAAAATGGAACGGTTTGGAGTAATCTCTCACACAGAATTAAAAGTTTAGAACTAACTAAATCTTTCGCTGAAAGGGTTCTTAGCAAAAACCTCTAAGCAAGAGAAATACGACAAATCCAGAAACGCACGTGTCTAGTAAAAGAAACCAAGGACCTTTCCGCCAACATTTTTCCTCCTAGCTTCTTCATGGTCCATGATGCCCGCAGAAGTCGTTAGAACAATGTAGCCAAACTGCGTCACACAAGGTTGTTCGTTGATAATTAAAATTAAGAATCTACTTTCCATCAAATAATTATTTCAAACGAACACAATGGTTTCTAACCTGCCTAGAAGGAAGCAATCTAGCCGTCCATGGCTCTATTTCCTTAACACCGACATCAAAACGAGGGCTGATAACTCCGCACTTGTTCAGCCTTCCATTGAGTTCAACAACTATTTTTCCAGCTCTGTGATCATCAACATACTCAAACTCACCAATGTACCCTGAAGGCCACAGCTAATAAGTCAATAAAACAATGTGAATGGAGAACTTGTAATAGTCAAAGCACAAATTACCACTAACCATGCTTCTGCATGACCAGAAGAAACTTGATAATAACCTTTGATGAAGGTCTAATCATCACTTGGCGCTTTCCGCGCTTTTCAGCATTGTACATGCTTTTTAATGCATCATTCAAGACGCTGACTCTAACCATGCTTTCAGAGGCAGGCTGTTGCATAGATGACAATTCATCACACAAGGGAGGATAATGAGAACAATAGCGTGCTTGCAACATGAATGAAAACAAAAAAAAAAATATGTAGGCAACCAACCAAGATGACGAGCTAAACAAAACAATTTCGGGACAAAAGGGCATAGACAGACAATTTCAGTTGTGGAGTGAAGATAATGATTCTGGGTGTTTGTTTTTATTGGGACGAATCAAAGTTATAAGTTTATTACATGTAAAACCAAACACTCACCCAGTCAAAAACATCTTTACCAAGTATGGCAAAGTGGATAATCATGGTTGTTACATCTTCAAACAGAGATACACAAATATCACTTTCAACAAAAGAATAATGGCTGAATATATAAAAGCATCTAACTTGTATTCATTTAAAAATATCAGACACAAGATATAATTGAAGTTCCTACATCTGTTCAGGATGTAATAAGAGCTACTAATAAAACAATATAGAGCTGGTTCGGATTTAAAGAATTGATACAATGGACATGGATAAGAAGGGGGGAAGGGCTTTAGCAATCATCGGCATGACACTTGGGAGAATAGTATAGAATGATAAGCTGAAGCAGCAAACGACCTAATGGTAGTTTGCCATGAAACATCCAAAGGACAGAAAGAGTAGATCGAGAATAAGCAAACGTGAGTAAAAGCACACAAGCATGAGTTTAAGTGGAATCAGAGACAAAACACTAGAAGTAAAAAGTACGTGGTGGGAAACCAGTATGTGGGCAATCCCACAAGATCTAACCCTAAATCAAACAATCATTCCATTCTAACATAATTGTAATCAGCTTTCTCAGGTCAAGCAAGCCACGCATGGAGCCCCAAGAAGTGAATTTCGCTTACGGATACGCAGCCAAGTTAAGACAAAGTTGTGCCACTTACCAATTAAAACAAAACTGATATGATGAATTCACAGATTGAAAGACTGACTGACACGGCTCGGAATTTTCTATCTCAAAATGCAGGCTGAATATACATGCTAAACTACTACGATGAGAGATGTTGAGCATACATGCACCTTTTTTTTGGCCAACTACATGCACATGTTAAGAGTAACAGGGAGAACTGAATTCGATGTCAAATATGAATTACATTTATATATGAATTGTGAGTTCACAAACAACATGAGAACCATACAATATTGTAAATCATGCGATAACAAATTGCGGACGACAGGGCAACCGGATAACAAAACCCCGAGGAAACAGAGCAACATTAGAACTATAATACAGCTAGTAGGATCAGATTCAGGAATAGATGATCTAGGAAGCAGGAAAGGGTTGCACCCGAAGAAATAGTGTAAATCGGAATGTTTAGGGGATGCAGACCTGGAAGTTAAACGGAGAGCGGCAGAATCGTAGCCCCGAGCTTGAGAAGGAAGACCAGCCGGCAAGGGTTTTACTTGTGAGGGGTCCCTGGCCTACTTAAACCGATTTCGAATCAGTTATTTACGGTCCGACCCGAAAGGCCGAACCCCTGCATCCGGTCCGCCTGATTTATAATTCAACTTTTTATAGACAAAATATTTTTTTATTTATAACGAGATTAAATCATTAATTTGCATTCATTGATTCAAGGGACGATTGGAGAAAAATCACCCATTGAAAAATTAATTAGAGAATGTGACATGCTAAGTTACATATGTGGAAACTCAGCTGCATATGTATAAAATGTCTTATTTTATAATTAATTCTTCAATGGATAATTTTTCCTCAATTCTCCTTTGGATCAATAGGTGAAAATATATACTGATAGATTATTTTCAGATAAGGGTATTCTCTTCTCTTGTAAGAGGCTATGTTATTGGAGTTACTGCAGAACCTTTATGATCAAGTGAAATTCTCTTATTCAATCACAATACAAGCTTGCTATCAAACTAAATTGGAGTTGTTTCGGTAATAGTTGGGTTGCACTCTTCAATTTAGTTATAATGTGTCTTTGATAATTTACAATATTGTAATGCGGTTGAATAACTAAGGTTTATTGAGTTGTTCAACAACTTTACTGTGAAGGCTTTGTTGTGAACCGTTGATAGGGAACCATGAATTGCTAAACTGGTTAATCTCTGAACATGTCTTGCTATAGACGTTAACAAATTCATCTTGATAATTCATAAGTTTCCATTAACTTTTCGGAACATAACCTTTAAAGTTGTTACTGCAGCCATAGCTCTGCCATTTGTCATCAAAGATTCCACCGCATTTAAAGGTGGCTTTAGGTGGTTTGACAGAAATATCTAATTAATCCCGAAGTGTTATGTCATCTATATTTTGCTCAATGAAAATGTTCTAAATGTCATCATTTGTTAATCTTATATCTCACAAATTATTTCTCTTTTTTCCACAATAAATATCTATTATAATAGATCGTGGAAAATGAGAAATAATTATGAGGAATTTATGGAATATAATATTCACAATATAGAACACTTTGAACATTTTCATTAAATAAAACATGATTTATCTGTGGTTCGGATGTAGGACTTGGGGTAAAATAACTTACATTTTACATAATCTAAAAAAGATCTACGATCCAATTAGGAATTTGTTAAATTTGCTTGTTTATTTTATAATTTCCCTATTTCATGCTGTTTTAAATGGAATTTTTCCTTAAAAATATTTTCATCATAACTTTTAAAACTAAACGGTTAAGAGACTAGATCAAGACAATGGCTAAATGCTTATGCTATGATGGGTTTGAAACATTTCGCAGCCTACCCAATCAAAATACACGCAGACACCTAGAAAGCAGAAATTTGTAGCAAGACCTACGCTCAACTACACATTATTTCGATCCAATCAACTTCTTTGTTATCAACAATACTTCGCAATGCATTTTAAGTCGGCTTTTCGCAACTACTGATATTATAATATTTGATTTGAGGCATCACTGAAATGAACTTATAACAGTTATCATATTCTAGCGAATGACGCATAATAGGGGAAAGTAAATGAGCTAACATTGCGATCTTGAGTGATCAAATAGAAGAGAGCTAACTGTGTTCAACCGATGAATAGAAAGGCTGAGTTTGTGGGTGAATCATGGATATGAAACTTTCGATAGAGACCAGATTAGTAATTTCATAAATAATTTATAAATTTGATTTAATTTATATTACAAGGGACTTGAGCATTTTCATCCCTACCTACCAGCCACAGAGGGATGAGGCACGAACATTCCAACTTTCAAGATGCTTTGGAGGTTGATGTTGTTTTTTTTGGTAGATATAGTCATATAGCCGCCGATAACCTCTGTCATATCATGAGGTACCATCCCTGTTTAACTATTCGTAAGCATATGATTTTGTCATTTTGAGATTATATGGTCATTAAAAAAGAGCCTTGAATATGTCAAAGGCCGCGCATCGGTTACATATATGGCCTTCACTTTGGATGAGTATAATCGATGTGGGATTTAAGCGCACCCTGTCTACTGCGTCTCCCTTCCCCCTTCACCCA